>JAPKLY010000413.1:21799-106652 GCA_026898435.1 Prunella vulgaris
GTCAGAGAGCAGAAACTTGTGCTCCTCCCCCTCTGGAAAGAATTTTTACTCTGCAAAAAGTAAAGATTTCTTTAAGATCTCCCTGAATTACTAACTGTAATTCCTGAGAGTTTTTCATTGAAATTCATAAAATTCAGCCATGCTTACATAATATGCATGGTCTTTTGATTGAAAGCATTCATAGCCCTACTCTTCACTAGACATAATATTTCTTCAGGTTCATAATATTCCATGGTCTTGGTAGTTTGTTGCCCTCCTCATCTTGCAATTCATAAGGTCCTCCTTTCAGTACTTAGGCGATCACATATGGGCCTTCCCAGTTAGGCTCTAATTTCCCTGTTGGTTTGACCGCATCTCCTTCCTTAGTACTAGATCTCCCTTCTCCAGCTTGCGCTCTCTCACTTTCTTGCTATACGCTGCTTTCACTTGTGATTTGTACCTCTCGGCTCTAACTCGAGCTATCTCCCTTTCTTCTGCCACCATGTCCAAAATCTCTTTCCTCAGCTGTGTGTTCTGACCTTCCTCATACATCTGAATCCTATGACTCTCTATACCCACTTCTGCTGGAATGACTACTGAGGCCCCGTATACTAAGTTAAACGGGGTCTCTCCTGTAGCCGTCTTAAATCCAGTTCAATAAGCCCAGAGGACAGAATCCAGACGCTCTACCCAATTTCCTCTACTTCCTTCCAACTTAGTCTTGATCCCGTTTACTATTGTCCTATTGGTCACTTCCACCTGACCATTGGCTTGTGGATGTGCCACTGACGCCCATCTTTTGTTGTACTATCATCTCTTCGCACCATCCTCTCACTCTTGCTCCTGTGAACTGAGCACCATTATCTGACACCAAAATCCTTGGTACACCGAACCTACAACAGATGTTTCTCCACAGAAATTTAATCACAGTCCCTTCATCTATTTTCTGCACAGCTTCCGCTTCTACCCACTTACTGAAATAGTCCACTGCTACTATCAAGAACACCTTTCCCCCACTCACCTTTGGGAACTTTCCCACTATGTCTATTCCCCACTTGTCAAAAGGACACGGGGAATACATGACTCCTAACCCTCCAGCTGGTACATGTATCAATGGGCCCTGTCTCTGACACTTGTCACATCTCTGTATCAGGTCTCTGGCATCTCTTAAGATGGTAGGCCAGAAGTAGCCTGCTCGCAATACTCTTCGAGCCACGTCACGAGCTCATGTATGACCTCCACATCCTTCGTGTATTTCTCTTAACAAATAATTGCCTTCTTGGGTAGACACACACCTCAAATAAGGCTGAGTAAAAGATCTCTTGTATAAAAATTCCCCAATCATGCAGAATCGGGCATATACGGTTACTCTCACCCTTTCATATCCTTCCAACTTCTGCCCTGTTTGCAGAAAATGAAGGATGTGAGACCTCCAGTCTACCTCTGTCTCTACAGCTCCCACTTCTAAGTGAACCACTTGATCCTTTACAGTAATTAAAGTGATCTTACCTCCGACTTCTTCAGAGGAGCTAGCCATTTTGGCCAAGTAGTCCGCCTTTTGATTCTTTCCTCTGGGAATCTGCTCCACCCTTAACTCTTCAAATTTCTCCTTTAGCTGGGTTGCTACTTCTGCATACTAGGCCATTTTTTCATTTTTCTTTTCATAAGTTCCATGCAACTGCTGAGTGACCAGCTGAGAGTCCGAATATATCACTGCCTTCTGTGCTCCCATCTCATGGAGCATTCTCACTCCTCTAACCAAAGCCTCATACTCGGCTTCATTGTTCGATATCTTGAATTCGAACTTGATAGCAAACTGCAATTCTTCTTAGGCTCCTTCCTTTTTTCCGATCCTCTTTCTTCTTTCTTCATGCCTCTGGCCTCTTCCAGATTAATATACTTATCCGCCCTGACTTGCAATTCATCGAAGGATCTGGGCTGTCTTTTAGCCAGAGACCTGAAAAAATCTCCATCTAGCAGTCCCTGCGCTAACACATTAGTTCTGACCTCATCAGAGACAGAGGGCACCTCCAGAGCTGCTTCATTGAAACGAGTGATAAATGCCCTGATGCTTTCTTGGGGCTTTTGTTTCAAACTGAGCAAATATAGAGAGGTTTTCACTATTTTTCTAGCACTTGCAAACTGATGCAGAAACAGGTCGCTGAGTTCAGTGAACGAGTGTATAGAACCGGTTGGCAGCTGACTAAACCACTTCTGAACAGATTTAGTGAGAGTGGTGAGAAATACACGGCACTTTACCCCTTCAGAATACTGATGCAGTAATGCCCCATTTTCAAATCTTAGCAAATGATCTTGTGGATCAGTGGTTCCATCATACTTATAGTTCAGAGCTTTGAATCCATGAGGCAGTAGGTCTCGAAGGATTTCATTAGTGAGGGGGGATCCTCCAGATCTCCCCTCAACTTTCGTCACTTTCTCACACTATTTCTTAATTGCTTCCATTTCTCGCTTCAAAGAGGCTATAGCTCGATTCGTAGTTACTGCGGCGGTGGATTCAACCACCTCCTCAGAATCATCCTCATAATCAACCAGCTGGGAATCTCTATTCCCTCCCATGCTGGCTCTGTTTTCTGACCGGTCATCTCTCGCAGTAGTTCCCCCAACAACTGTTCTACCAATTCTGGTTCGTACATTCCCATCCTCCGTAATGTCTCCCGTTGGATGAGGTAATGTGTTGGGCACGTTCCAGGCCCTAGTTTCGGGTCTTAGCCAGGGGCTCGATCGGCAGCCCTGCCTCGAACACGCCCGTGGCTCAGTTTTCTCTCCTCCCCTTATCTAGGGGAGTTTCAGTATTCAAAGCAGGGGCTTCTCTCTGCCCTGTAACCTCTGCCATTCGATTCCCCAGGGCCTGATCCACAACTGACTGGATCAAGGCCTTAAGACTGTCCGCTGTCAAAGTGATCGTATTCGAACTGCCCGGCTGCTCATTCACTATCATAGCCAGAGTGCACTGAGCCGTAACTGTTGGCATATTGGCACTGGCTGGAGTATTGGCCACAGCTTCAAACTCTGCCCCTAAATCTCGGGGATCAGGATCGACCATCTCTGTCATCCTCTATCCCATCAGTTATCCATATGAAAATAAAGACAACAACATAATATATGTAGACATAAACGATGATGGATCCATTTTCAAGAAAATTGTTTTTATATCCCAAAATGGTAAAAGGATTTCAACGGCTATTTTAACAGGACTTTTATCATAACTTCTCGAAATTCAAATTTCTTTCAACTATTATGTACAGGGATTAAAAACATCATTATTACACTCTATAACCTTCTCCCGGTGCAAATCATAAGAAAACGGGTGTTAAGAGATAAGATCGTCGTTGTTTTAAAAGGTATTTCATCACTAATAGAAATATACGAAACATAAAACTCACACCTCAGCTCATAAACATTTCTTCCCACAGACGGCGCCAGCTGATAGAGTCAAAAAATACTCATCCAGCAAACAAAATAAATAAGATCGATATAATGAAATTGTTACCTGTCATCCTCTGCAATTAGCTAAACAATTATCCACCTTCTGCCTTCTGCTATATTTTTATGGCCAACCGCGCTTTCCTCTTGAAGATCTACACAAAATCGAGCCGGAAGGAATTCCGGCGTCGATCCTCCGACGCTCAAGTTAGTCCCCGGAAAATTCCTCAACGCAACAAGAATAAAAATATAAAAGTGTGTTTGGAAAGATGTATCCTAAAACTTGAAAAAGAGAGAGAGAAAACTATTTATACCCTCTCTTTTGGCAAGAGGGGTATGATGGTCCTTTTCTTTGCTTTGGGACCACTACTAACGGCTCCCAGTTGGTGGAATAATGCGGCATAAAGGTAGTACTAATTGTACTATACGTGGCACTTTCCTATTGGTGGAAAGTACAATATTATTCCCTCATCCTGATTCGGATGGATATGTGAACCTATGTTATAGGTTTCAATGATAGTGACAAGGGTTTCTTTTCTTCTCTGCGCTCTGAACGTAGAGGGGTCAACTTACTAGAGGTTAGACCTCAGAAGTGAGAGGGAGGGATCCTTCTTTAACCAGATGCCTCTTGTTAATAAGCAAAGTCCTCTGCACTCTGGCAGAGGAATGAGTCAAAAGGACAGAGCTCATCAGTCTTCCATTCTCTGAGATGGGAATTCTCTCTGGCTAATGCTTTGTTAAACCATTAGAGCCCCAAGATCCATATTAATTTCTAAAACTTTATCATTCAGATACTTTCCTCTCCAAAAGGATTTCTATCTGGTCGGTGATCTCTGAGATCATACACATCCATGCCCTACCAGTGTTATCTGGTTCACAGGAATCTGATAAAGGTTGCAATCCCCAGAGAGGAAAGGATGCACTGGAAAATGAAGCCCAGCGTATAACTGAGAGACCCAGAAAGCCAAGGAAAGGGAAGGTAAATGATTGGGACGTTCATTCACACCGGGTAGATCCACTAAAAAAATCGGGGTGAGGATATAGAATCGCCCTAATAACTACTAGATCGCTCTGATTTAGGGTAGTTTGACAAGATATGTCATCCCAGCGAGACTTACTTCCCTCTGGAATAAACCTAGTGGGACGGGTAGAGAAAAGAAAAGGGCTTGGATTTTGAGCAGGAAGCCCTAAGACCGTCGAGGACGAGCGGTGTGAAGAATGAGAATGGGATAAATTCCCGGAAGACCTCTCTGGGCAAGATTCGCCAGAGAAATGAGAAGTTTTTTACATGGTCAAAGCCGGCGAGCTTGATAAATCCAAAAAAAAAAATGAATAAATAAAAAATCTAACATGCAGAGAACTGTAAGTAGAGAAAGGGAAAAGAAAGTACCTTGAAGCAGGAAACCCGTCGGATGTGGAAGATGTGAAGAGGTGTTTGACCAAACCCTCGATTAGAAAACCCCCTTCTCTTTTGGTAGGACGCACTAGACGATTAGATGGAAAGGAAGAAATGAGAGATAAAGAAAATTACTTCCGAAAAAGGTAACTTTATTACCGCCTTTATGGGGAATGGTGAAAGTGGGTGAAAACCGACACCTCCTCCCCATGGACACGTGTAGGGATGTGATCAATATAAGTGAACGGTCGCAACTCACGGACGGACAGGATAGCTTGACAACGGCCTTTAATCAGAGGCGGGAATGTGAAACCCCGAGATCAGTAAATAGGGGTAAAGCAATAATTAGAGATATTCCATGTAAACACCTTATGAATTGTGTTACCCAGAATAGGGGGAGTAGTTGATATGGACGAAATAGTCCACATATCAAAGGTAACAGCTGAGAGTTCCTTACTTCCAATCTTGATTAACAAGCCAGACAGGTCGCGGATTGTGAATTCTTTGACAAGTATGAATGGGTTCCAAGAAAGGCCTATTTGACGAACCACTCTATGAAAACACCCTTCATCCTCAAAAAGAGAAAATCTCCTCTGACCTCAGAAACTCTCAGAGGTCGGAGGAAAACTAAATCTCACTATCTTCGGAAACTAGGCAACACGAACACAAGAAACACTCACTATGTCACTTTCGACTTATGACCTCTCAGTAAGATATCAGAGAGGTATGCATTATTATCCCCCACACATCACATATCTGATGTTGCCATTGATCCATGGTTCACTGACTGGATCTCAGAGAACTAACGTCATTATCACTGAAGCGTACAATGCGTAGTGGATGTAGCCACCTGAATTTTCATTAAGAGAATCAAATAGTACTTTGCTGCTACTGGTGTAATGTCATCTATCTTAGTGTAGCCTTACTGCACTAACACTTTGTACCACTCCTCGTGGTCCCAAAAGGATAGAAAAGGCCTTTATGCCCTCTCTTGATAAGAAAAGGGTAAAAATAGCTTTCATAATCATTCTTGGATAACAATTCACTCACTTTAGATATTTTCACTACATTCTTGTTACTACTACATCCATGGTGGTCTGAAAAACTGACTTGAGCATCGGAGGGTCGATGCCAGAATCCTTTCTGGCCCGATTTTGTTGCAGATTATCGTGAAGGACTTGAAGAAGGCAGAGAATAGCGGGCAAAACAAACTAGAGTTGGAGTCCGAACGATCTTCATCTTATTTGGAGGAGAATTGCAGGTATTTCCCCTTCTCCTTCATGATTTCTTTAGATGTTGATATGATCTGCTTGTTTTGCATCTATCAATAAAGTTATCATGACACAGTTTTAAAGTATCATATATTTAATTAAAAATACCAAAAATTTTATTAAAAGTGTAAACAGTTGGAATCAATAGAATCTATAATAATTACAATCTAATACAATTGACCCATTAATTTTTTTATAGTTCTAATGAGATTTTTTTTATACTTTTAATCAAATATTTAATACTTTAAAATTGTTTCATTATAATGAACTACTTTCATATAATAATAATTTGCCTTGTACACTTTACAATTTTTCAAATTTTATTAGTAATCTTTACAAGTTAAGGGATCCTAAATACAAGACAAGAAATTAGATCATATCTCCTAAATTTATACAAAGATACAAATCATATATTTAATTGACTTAATCAGTCAAATCCTCTCTATCTTTATTAGAAATTTCCACAAAATATTACGAGATCTCGCCAGCAGATTTTTCAAATTAAATACAGAATGCAAGATTATAAATTAATAATCTACTTGACTTAAATATCTCCCTCTATAAATATTAAATACCGAGTAAGAGAGATTGAAATTATTGTGCAATTAGCCGCAATTATTAATTTTTTTCCAAAAAAATTAAGTTTAAATTGAATTCTCAAGTTCTTATTACCAGGTAGTGCATCCAACTTGTATGGTAAATCTTGTTCCACTTCTTACGGTATAAAAGTTCCTTTGTCTAAAAAAATAAAAAATCATTTGAATGTTTGAACTAGGATTTGTGCATTTCAAATGCGTAAAAATATAATCAAATGTAACAACTTTTCTTCGTTTCTGAAACCCTTCTAAAAAGTTGCTAGTAGGTCGAATCACTAAGATCTAGCGACATGAGCGACTAGTCGGGGATTAGTCGGGGACTAATCGAAAGTACTTAAACGGTAAACATAATTAATTACTTAATAAATTAATACAATATTGTAGATAAAATAAAAAAAAATTAATATTATCACCTTTCAATATTAAAATATAAGTGATAACAGTCATAAAACTCAAAACTTAATAAAGTGATAATTTAAAAATCAAAAGAAAATTAATATTTTAGTTGTTTTAATTTTATTTTATTATAATTACTTAGGATTGCCAAAAAAAAAAGGAGAAATATATCTAATTGAAAACGACTTAGTCGGTATTTAATCAATTTAATTGTTATCTAGTCGGTCTAGTCGTTGTCTAATGGGCTCTAGACGCTGACTACTACCCCTAAACATTTTCTTTAGCGACTAAGTGTAAATTGGGTTGGCCAAGGGCCGACTAGCGACTAGCCGCCGACTAATCGGTCAAGTTGCCCGACTTTTAGAACAGTGATATTTTTGCCTCAAACGAAATTTTGCCATTCAAAGATACTACCTTCATTTTCTAGAATGTTCAAAGTTGTTCCATACTTAAGGAAAATTCTTGGTACCTTCTTTCTTCTGGCATATGGGTTCTTTCCACACAGAATTTGTCACAGACAAAAACATACAATGTTTCTGCAGATTCAAATTACATCGTTTTATTACTCTTCTTCCTGTTAACAATTGCATTGTTCCATCGAAAGTGAGGCAAAAAAAAAAAAAATTGTGTTGTCTATGAAGCAGCTGCCACCTTTTGGATGGCCTGTTACATTGGGCAGTAATACATTTATTTGTCAAAAGAATTGTTAGGTGGTCTTGGTTATCCTACTTGCACTTTCTTTTCTTTGAGGCCAGTCATTACCAGTTCTAACATGCAGCTTTGCTTTACTTTATTTTTACTCGTTTTGCTTTGCCATCTTACTTGCGGGGAAATGCAATCTGGCTTTAAGAGGTCGAGGTGCCCGAGTTTTCTGGTCAAATCCTCTCACACATACAAATCCTGCAATGCATCTTATTTTATAACTCTGCAAAAATCAAAGTTCGAATAACTACATATATATACCGATAGCGTACTATTAAGAGTCGATACCTTTCCAGAAGCAGAACTGGATATCTTCAGTTGACAGGCCTAACAATAACCAAGAGTATTTTAGTCTCTTTTTTCAATTATGTCTCAGATATGAACTAATGAAACTGTTTTTACCCTTGAAAATAGACGTGACAGATGTCCCAAAGAATACAGTCCTTCTTGGAAGGTTCCACAAATAATTTCTTGGCACGTCTATAGGGTTCAAGCTGGATTCATGGTCCGCAAATACCTGGATATTAGTAATGTGTTACATTTGATTGCATGTACGTTATGATTGGCTGCATTCATATACTTATTTCTTAACCTGGTTATTAAATAGAGAAACTATTATGTTCTATTATTTTTTCTTGCTAATTTTTTTGGCAGAGCTATAAACAGTTTATATGATAAAAACAACGTTACCTACCTCATTGACCTGGAAATAAGTGCCATTGAGTGGGAAACTCCCTCTCATTGCCGTTCTGCATGGTATCTACAAGGAGATCGGACATTTAGTGAAGTCAATAAAGAGGAAGGGTACTACTGTCAATAATTAAGTTACTATTAATGGTAACTTCATCAATTTTGTTCTCACCAGGATTGTGCCTCGGATAGTTTGAGCCTGAGCTTCCCTTGTGCTATTGCATGAAAAGCATGTCGCCTTGTTGCACAGACCACCTCCTTCTGCAAAGCCACATTTACTTTCTGGAGGTTGAATCGAGTCTGCTGTCTCGCCTGATAAAGAAGACATTGGTTTGAGTGCATTTAGCAAAATAGATCATATGATGCTCTGAAGTTACCATCACGGTGATAAATGCATCTTGTGGTAATTCTGGGTAATTTAAAGCACTTTTAATATAACGAACATACCTGGAGTCCATATAGCTAGAAGGTACGGACTTGGATCATCAGGTTCTCGTCTGTCCATCTAGACATTGAATGTGGGTCAGCAAACACCGAGCAGTATATAAACAGAACCAAAGAAGTTAAAACAAAAGAAGAGTAATAACTAACCTCTTTAAGCAGAGGGTGTGAATCGGGGAGTTCGTAGCTGCACCAATGTAAATAATGAATAACTGATGATTTACTTCATTTCTTAATAATTTCTAATCTTTAGTATGAAATTACAAACTTACACTTGGTGTTCTGTCCGCAGTCGACTGATGTTCTTTAGTTTGGGTAGTGGTATAGAAGCAAGTTCTGGACTCAAAGCAACTAAAGCTTTTGACAAATCACCTTCTCCCATTTCCATCTGCTCTTGCATGAAGCTCTGTAAGTTTGTCGTGAATTCTTGTATATCGAGCTTTATGACAGGGATTTCATCAGGATCCTCATAAAACGCATCCTCAATATCCGTTTCTGCCACTTCTACGGGTGGCTCTGGGGTGGTTGGTTCCTCAACAACTGGTTCACAATCTCTTCTTGGCCCCTTTTGCAACTCTATGTTATCCTCATAGGGAAGTAGTCCAATAGGCTTTATTGCCACATCGGCCCTTCTATTAGCACTAACTGGAGCAGTTGAACTAACTATATGTTTCTCTTGTGGGGCTGGAAGAGCAAGTCTTGCACTGCACCACAGGCATACATTGACAACAACTTTTGTTTGATAGGGAAAAGACTTTTTTTCTAAATCCTGTATTCCTATTTTGGTTTTAGTCCTTTCAACTTTAACGAACTGAAAAATAGTTAGGTTCGACATTTTACTGCGTTAACTAGCTGCAGGAGGTGAAACATTGGTCAACTGGATTCTAGTCGGTTAAAGGACCAAAATGTAAAAAATTGAAAGTTACAAACTATTTTCAATTCGTGAAAGCCAGACTGAAATCAAAAATGGGCAACTCTTTGACATTAAAAAAAAGAAAAAGAAAACTATGTTTCATATTTAATATAATTATAGCCTTTGGCTATCTAGGAACTTTTTATTTATTTATTTTTTGGTAGATGAAAAGCTTATCTAGGTAGATATCATAGCTAACCTTGCAAAAGCACTTGCAAAATGCCGACATTCTCCTCTCATTGGACAAGCATTACAATTTGGTTCTCTCTTTGTGCAGAAAACCTGTACTCCACAAATAGGAACTAATCTCTTAAGAAACTCTTTTCTACTCTTATGCTGTGATTGAACTAAGAAAGGCATAGGCATACCTTTCCAAAAGTTATCATTTGGTAGTGTAGTTCATACCTGCAGTTCCAAGATACATGGATTCGTCAAAACTAGGTAGATAGTTTTTGTAAATGAAATATCCAAATTAAGAAATCCATACAATGTTTCCTGATCCAGCTTGCATAGTCTTGGCCAAAGATATTTCTGGATTGTTTCCAGCACCGGATAACTGCACGGAACATTATTAGTATCTCCAGCAATTCACATAGTTTATTTGTGATTGACTAATGTATACTTACAGTTCAAGGAGATGCAATTGGAGCGACTCCGGAAGTGGTTGTAGAGGAACCCAACCAAGTCGAACAGCGATTCGCCCAACGTTTGTGTCAACCTAAACAATGGAATAGTTGGTGAAAGATATATTCTCTTATATGGTGTATGTACTCAATCTTTACATAGGAATGTGCTTACAGGAAAAGCAAGATGATGGAGAGTCAAAAGCCGTACGCACTCCACACTTTTAAGCCCTATACCTCGTATGCTCAATAAATAATCCCTGCAAGACGCATTATAATTAATATTGAAAACAGTGGCTTTTAGTGCTAGCATATATGCATAACGTCTATCCTTACTTGACTTTGTCTGGTTCAACATGTCTCAACCATTCCAGGTCCATGCTTCCATGATCTTGAACCAAGCGATCGAGAAAACCCTGCAAATATCAACGAAAATAAACATAGTTTTCTAGGCATCCTTGAAATACTGGTATTTGAAAGAGTCCTCATTAATAATAATCATTCTACAAACCTTCATTCGCTCTGCTAGCATGTTGTTCATACCCCTTTCCTTGATTGTATCAGAAATCTCACGAACATCAGCTTTTCGTATTGCTTCGTAGTCTATAGAGTCCATAGTCTCTCTACTTCTTTCTCTTGCCCCAGTCTTCGATTGAACCTGCTTTCTCAGGGTATCCCAACTAAAAGGTTCTGTCTTTTCCTTCTCAGCCTTCCGCTTTCTTGTATTTGAAGCTGCGTCGTTGATTTTACTGGATGGTTTTTCGGAGTTTTCCAGCCTAAATTCAGTTTTATCTGCAATAAAATCCACCCAAACATTAGAAATTTATCCTCTAAATGCAATTAAGTCAAGGTATTTCCATGCATTACCATTTTGCTGTTTGCTGAACGATTCAGCAGGTCTTTTGGGGTCTACAGAATATCTACTCTGCTGATGAAAACCCTGATCTTTTCCATGCGTATCCTCGATGAGATATTGACCATCTCTTTTGCGAGAATCATCTAGAGAACCAGTTTGCAATCTCTGGCAAACATTTTGAACTCTGCGATTCACTGATAATGGTTGAAAATTGTGTCTTCCATCTTGTGAGACCGTGAAACCACTCTCTGTACTCTGCCCCATATAATCAAGAATGCATTCTACACCTGTTCCGTTGGTTATATCAGAATCTTTTGAAACAAATGAATATGTGCTTGCTTTCAACAAAGATGCAAGAACATCTGCTTCAGAGCTTTCCATCCCCAATGACATGTTTGGCCATGAATTAATTGTTGGGATTACAGAGCTCTGATCATGCTGCACTCTGGAGTTGAATGAATTTGTATTGCTGATGTCAGCCCGCCTTTTATCTAATTGCTGATGACAAATCAAGGGTTTCATATTTGGATTTGAATTTCCCCTGGGATGAAACTTATGTTGCTGAAATGCAGCAATTCTTTCAGCCTGTTCCGGAACGCCAAGGTTTTTGCTGAGATTCCACCCACCTTCAGCATCTGAATTTGATCCAGAGCTAGATCTGATATCTTCAGAGGCTTGAAGAACAAAAGATTCTGATGAACTTTGAGAGGAAATTATGTCCTCCTCTGTTCTTCTGACATAGTCGTTTATCAGAAACGTACTTTTTTCTGGAATACCATTTTCTGCTCTGTACTCAGACGTTTCTCTTGATATTGATGAACTATGGCTGTTTAATGATTCCTTTACCATTTTCTGATGAGAAGTTGATCCATCTGGAAATGTTATGCGAACCTCTTGGTGTTCAACTGATGAATTTCTGACAGTTGTTGACTTCAAAGGGAATTTGGCTGCCAGAGACATAAAAGCAGAGCTGCAGGGGCAGGGGGGAAGGTTATCAGACTACCAGGAATGGTTCTTAGGCTGATGTCAGGTAAAGTAAAACAAAATTTACCTGGATAGATGATCGGAAACATTTTGGGTGAGAAATACTCCTATGACAGAATCAACAACTGATCCTTTCCACTTGGAGAATCGCCTGTCCCCTGCAAAGATGGAATTCTATTTCCGGTTTAGGCTTAGAGTTTAGTGCATCACTGAGGTAAACTTAATAGTATTAATTAAATTGTTATATTTTGTTGGTTTCACTTTTTGAAAACTTGCACCACTTTTTGAACTCAATATCATGCTTGGTTTTATAGAATTTTAAATACTATCACATTAGTATGTTATTTACTAATTTATAGTACACATCCAAAACTCAATATTGTGCTTCAGAAAGATGGTCAAGTTCTAATTGAGATGACGAGTTGAGTTGGAGGGACATTTGATAGGATTTACACATCTCTTCGGTTTTAATCATCTGGCAAGAAAGCCCATTAGCAGATTGATTAAAAGCAACACAAATTGTACTTTCCAATACCCATATAAAGAAGACTGAGGGCAGAGATTCGAACCCATGGTTGATGAACTAACACCAGACCCATCCACAATGCTTGAAAGTGGTATTGAAGAGTACCAACTATAATTCACATCATGAAACTAAATACAGAAATTATCATTGCAGACTTGCAGAGCTTTCTGCAGGAGAATCACTGATGGAATGCAAGAGCTGATATACAAAAAGCCTTCTCATTGAGTCCAGAATTTGCTTTTCTTTTTCTTCTTTTCATGGTACAGACCAGGACTATGACCTTAACTGGAGAATTTATTGTCATGTTGTCCTTAACTAGGTGGGTTCTATTTGGGTAAATGCAATAAATTTAAGTTTGGAATCTTACTTTCACTTTAGATTTGTCCCTCAGAGAATGGAGTCAAACTAACACCCAACATCAAACTTGAGCATATTGTTTTGAGCTTGATCAAGTTCATTATCTCATCTTCAATTCATCAAGGTTAACGTATGTTATTTTTCAAATGGTACTGAATTTCTTTACTAACTCATTCTTCACTTTCTTCAGACGTTATGCAAAATACTGCTGGGATCATGAGCACACACACGACACGATCCATTCTTCCAATCTTTAAACCGAAATGGTAAGTTACCATCTGTATCTTTTCTAGCACAGATCTTGGTAATAAATGATAACTACTGAACAGAGATTAATACGGTATTTTTACATGAAAGTCTCGGGTTATCTCAAACATAAACTTTTACACAATGCATGAATTCATGCTGGCTTTCTGATTTGTATTCTTAATCTTCTAACACAAATTCACATATGACCATGTGAGACCGAGAAAATTTATAACAATTTTGGATCATTAAACATGTTATGATATAAGAATTTGTATATCTACTGTTGTATTGATGCAAGAGTTCTGGAAGCAAATACCTTGGACTAGATGCATTCGTGCAATGAACGAGTCTACTCGACCCCGGAAGACTTTTCGTTCTTCTTCCCACCATTTTTCTTTATCAGCAGTCATTGTATCTGCATTTCCACCTCCTTCCTTACCCATTAAAAGGTTCCACAGCCTATTTGTCTCCGGATCAAGGTCTACTCTGGGCCGTGGCTGCCTCTTTTTTACTGTATCAAATTCCTCATATGGAACAACAGCGCCTTCTCCTCTGTATGGAACAAGTGCACTTTTCTCTTTCCAAGCTATTTCCTTTCCATTGTCAGTGATCTTCAGATCTTTCATGCAGCTGGTGATATCATCAATGGAAAGTAAGCTTCTCCTCTCTTCTTGTATACCTGCACACACACAAACAGGGAAAAAGCTATATTTTCCATTTTTTAAAGAGCAAAAAGTAGAACTTGCTGAAGATGTTTACCTTGGACTTTCTTGGGGGGACGTCCAACACTTTTCTTGTTCTTGGGTTCCTGCTGAAGAACATTATCCACAATGGACACTTTTTCTGATGTTGTTTGGTGAGCAGTTTGTCTCTGGACTGCATTACGAACAGGTGAATTTATATTTCCAGTTATTGGAATTTGTTTAGGATCTCTACAGGATTTGTTGGTTTGCTTAGAAGAAGAGTCAATGGATGTCTTTGGTGTCATTCTTTCTGAATATAACTGTACTTGAGATGAAGCAAGCTGCTGCTTAAACTTATGCATGAAGTTGGAGTAGTTCATATAAGGATCACAAGCCACTATTGTGGATGTATCATTTGAATTTCTGTAGATCGTCTGAGCTCTATAATCAGAACTAGTTGATGCAGTATTGAGGTTCACTGTTGAGACTTGTGATGGGGTCCTCTTATTCACTCGTGGAAAGTCCGCAACAGTTGTAAAGTCAGAATGCATGTTGGATGAGGCATGACACTTATCCTCAACATTCTTTTTCTTGTGCATTTCTAAACCATTCTGCAATGATGAGTTGCTATCTCTGTTAAAATGGCCTGCCCCAGAAACTCCATAGGGCGAGACTTGAGGGCGCATCACAGCAACAGCTTGCTGATTTGTAACCACTGTAGGGGTATAGTCGGCATAATCTCTCTTGGTTCCTTGTTTCTCCATGACATCCACCAAACCCTCTAGAAATTGAGGCATGCCCCGAACTGCTGATTGTGGTCTAAAGCCCAAGTTTTGCTCACTGGTGTTTGCTTGTAAGGAACGCTGTGGAAGGCCTCCACTGATGCGATGATGCACCTGATTGTACCTACTGCCATCAGTACATCGGTTCATACTGACATTTCGCACCAAATTCCTGGCAATTATGTTCAACGTATGGTCTCTAGAAATAAGTGGTATTGAGTCTTGAGGAGGGAAAGTATTTGTTGAGAGGACACCATTGTATGCACTCTGTCTCTGTAGTTTCTCCTTCACTAAAGATGTCGATGGTCCATTTAATTCTGTAGACCATTCTGCATTTTGAATATCCAAATTTAAATCCAACGGAAGCTTGCTCCCTTCATTATTTTGTTCCTGGTAGTCAACTACTCTTCCCTGGCTTTCCTTTTCTGCACTATTTTCCAAGTCAAAGTTCAATTTTCTCTTGCAAGACTTTGTGGCAGGCCCTGTACCAGATTCCTCAACAGTTTTTACTGTATCAGTCAATGGAGGAGTTGAGTTTTTGGTGCCATTTTTCCTCACATACTTCCTTTTCACTGGAGTATTTCCATCGCGAGTGCTGTTCTTTTCAGTGGCAGGCTTTGGAGATCTTTTGGGCTTCCCTTCAACCACTACCTTAGGTCGGTGTTTTCTTCTTTTAGGGGTTTTCTGCTGTGGTGTCTTGTTCAGATCAATTCCTTCGTTACCACCGTCAAGAGTTTCAGGTTCTAGAGACGAGACAACATTATTCTGCGTGCATTTTTCTTGAGTTGGCATTTCATCGATCAACAAGTGGGGTACTTGATTGATCTGGGGAACCTTGGACTGCTTTTGCTGGTCTGGTGTTACAGGCGCTAATGCCAAGGGCCTCACAGCACTTGAGGATTCCCCAGCTTCTGATTGTGGTGGTAGGTTTAAGTTATAGTTGGACACTGAAAGTTTACCTACAAAACGAAGCATTCTAATTACAAACATATGAATATGATCCAGTTCCAAGAGGATAATATATAGGAAACAAACACATTACACATAAATTGTCATTTTCAGGTATTACTTTAAAATCGGGCATGGTATTATACACTGCACATCATTATCTTCAGTTGGGTATTAAGGATATGGGATGTGCATCAGTAAAATGAAGAAAGGGGACAAGTAGGATTGGAAGTAAAGATAGAACAATCATGCTAAATAGGAGAGATGAGAAAATGGAAGTGATTGACATCATATATTAAGTACTCCCTTTGTCCCAAATGAATTTGCACACTTTTCTTATTTGGATGTCTCATACAAATTTGCATACTACTAAAAAAGGATACATTGATTTGTGTGTACACTCACAATTCTATACTAATATTTACCTATATGCCACTACTTTATATATAAAAGACATTTTTCATAAAAAATGTGACATCCGGTAGGGTGCAAATTCCTACGGGGACGGAGGGAGCAGGCCCGTCCCAAAGAATATAGAGGCTCTGTGCTACTTTTTAAAATAAGTCCTCAAATGTAATAATTGAAGCTAAATAATTAGAGAAGATTAAACAATTACCAACTTAAAAAAATATTTGACCGTTAAACAACCATGAATTTGGTTACTTTTTTGAGAAAAAATTAATTAAGATTAAATTGAAGAGGATAGTGCAAGATTTTTTGCTCAAAAACTTTTCTTAATGTTGTACTATTTTTTTTATGTGCAGTTGTAATAGTATATTTTATAATTGTTGAAAAAATATATGTTTCAATATTTGAAAAATATAAAGTACTGATGTATTTATATAGATAAAATCTGATCATATCATAACTGACTAACAAACTTCCTAATTCTTTATGATTTGAAATTTTCAGAAAACATTTCATGTATATAATCTAACAATAATTTCATTAAAATTTATCTATATCAAAATAATTTTTTTCAAGATTGGGCCCCTGAATTTTGGGGGCCCTGTGACATGTCACTGATTGTACATGTTAAAGGACGGCCCTGGGAGGGAGTAGTAGGGATGTAAAAAGCAAGGCCAAAAAAAAATAGACATCAAATTGTGAGATGTGTATTTACTTGAATATTTATTAACCTTCGTAATATGGATGTCATAGGGGAGTCAGAAGTAAAGTTAGCCAGCTCTAAGCCTACAAAGCATTATTTCTTTTTTCTACAAAAAAAAGAGCCTATTCTTTTATAATACATATATAGTTAGAAAAGTTTGACTAGCCATTTAATCTTCTAATATGGATATCATGAGGGATTCAGAAGCAAACTTAGCCAGCTCCAGCCTAGAAAGCCTTTTTTTTTTTTTTAAGAAAGAGACTAATTTTTTTTTATACTTATCAAGCTAGAAATGCTTGACTAGCCATTAAAAAATTTAATATGGACGTTACCAGCCATCAAATATGGAGTTACTTGCTACCTTTTCTACAAACAGAAGTAAATGCATATTGTTCAATCAACACAATTTCCATATGTCATACAACAAACTAAGTCTCAATGGGGTCAGCTACAGAGATAAATCATTGTCATGGTCAATCGGGCATATTCTCATCTACATTTTAATATGACATTTTTTTTCCAATTGCATTTATAAAACAATGGTATCAAGACTAAAGTTTTCATCTGTTTGTTATCTTAAACATTTACGTGACAATATTTTAAGGGTCATCCTGAGAAAGTGTAATGCAAAAGAAATATTGAAAATACTTTATCTAGAATGTAACAAACTCACTGTTTGGCATCTCTTCTAGGTTGTAACGTCCAACGTCATGGCTTACACGCAAAGTGTGATCTTGATGAACTTTAGTACCCACCATTGAAAATGCCGCGTGATTTCTGTCATGAAATTTGTGATTTTGCTGGAATCCCACACCAACTGATGCATAAGCAACTTGACTATTTTCACCTTGTGGAAGTGGACAAATAATAGTGGGCTTCCCCATGAAAAAAGTGCTGCTTTTTGGCGATACATTCGAAGAAGAGTCATGCATAACACTCCTCATACCCATCAATTCTGCTAAAGTATGAACCTTTTGTGGACGAACCACTTCAGCCAAAGAACTAACCTTCTGAGGGGGAGGTAAAACTTCAGTTAAAGAATTAACCTTCTGAGGAGGAACAACTTCACCTAAAGAATTAACCTTCCGAGGAGATAAAACTTCAGTTAAAGAATTAACCTTCTGAGGTAAAACAACTTCACTTAAATTTTGCAAACAAGAGCCAGTTCTTGCAGCATTCTGGTTCAACTTTCTGAATTTCTTCAATGCACCAACATCTGGAATGTTATGATGGCCCACATCATTTACCCCCATGCAGCCGCTTGGCCTGAAATTCATAGGCAGACTGTTATATGCCTCAACAGAAGCTACATCTTGACTATTCTGTACCGTGCCATTTAGCCCTACAATCCTTGTTGGGCTCAGATTCTGCTGCAACCTATTATGCATTTCAAGTGGAGCAACACCATGGGGGTTATGCTCCCTAGAATCTACACCTAGAGCTTTGTTTAAATCGAACTTATGAGGCTGCTTGTACCTCAAAAATTCTCCATAAATGTCTACCAAATCATCCCAATTTTGTTCGCCTATCTGATCCGCTGGTACTTCAGATCGGGCACTGTTAGAACTCTGCAAAACTGGTTTATCTGGTGTAGATGGAATCCAAGCATTCCCATTCTGTGCAACCCCCTTCTCCAAGGGAATAGGAAACCCCCTCCCCAGGTCCATCGTCTAATTGATGTAAACAGATACAACAATTTCCCCTGTTTTAATGAAATTGTGTATTTGTTATTCAAATCACTCCATTGATTGCTTAGAACTGCACTTTCGGCTGTGAATTTCTACATCTCAAACCTTCCTGGAAGAAATGTCAATGGAAGAAATTCTCACTAAGACAACTTCCTAAAACTAAATTCAACAGATGCAACATGTGGAAAATTTGAAATTAATGCTCAGAAAAACTAACCATTCCTCTCTGCATGTCAAATCCCCAAGTTTTGCACAAAACCCAGCCAGATAACAAATGTACCTTATAGAAAACCTGCCTAATTAATCACACGGAAAGCTGAAATCAGAAACGCGAATTTATAAACAACAAAAAGTAGCAACACAGCTGCCCAAGGTCGATTCAGAATAAATTGGAGAAATTCAGTTCCATATGAGTAAACCAGACCTGCAAACCTTGAATGGAAATTCCCTCATGTGAAGAAACGCAATCACCTAATTTACGCCCAATTTAAAAGCATGTTAATCGAGCTAAAAGGAAAAAAAGGGAAAATGCACAGCATAAGAAACTTAAATTGAAAAAGGAAATAGCAGCAAATCAATCAGGTCTAGCTATGCTCACCGATCCCTATACGTAACTTGTGAATACATACAGCATGAAAGATCAGCTCCAAAACGAGTCAATGCCGGAAAGCCAACTCCGCCTTCGTTGTAACAGTAAAATTTTAGAGAGAGAGAGAAGCAATTCTAGAGAGAGAGGGAGGAGGGAGGGGAGGGGGAGAGAAGAGGAGTATTACTTTAAAGTGAAATTAACAGTGAGTATTTCCTTTATAATAGCACAATTTTGCAGGTAGGACTTTTATTTTGGAACAAGGACATATAATTTAAATTCATATTCCTAATTCTTTTTTCTCGTACCTCAACTCATGCAACATTTATCAACTAGGTTTAACTTTTAGCTCATGTAAAATTTTCTAGAAAGAAAATAAAATTTATTTCAATTATATCTTGTAACAATTCAACATTATAACATATATTACTATTTTTTATACATTACTCTATTTTATCCACTTTGAATTTGAGACGACAAAACTACTCTCAACAAAGAGTGAACTACTCTCAACAAAGAGTCAATCTTACATTAAAATACGTGCAAATGATAAACCTTGCACAATATAAAGTATTTCTTTTATAGAAATAACCGTTGTGTTTTCATCCTTTAACCATTACTTAATTTTTAAATATGTTATTAAATTTTCCTCAAAAACAATCATTTATTCATTAATGGCCTCACAAAATTTTTATTTTATCTATTTTTTTTAAATTTGTGCTAAAAGAATTAAAATACACTTTTAAGGAAGGGAGAAATAAATTATTTTTCTCGTTAAAAACTTCAGCATAGACTCATTAAATTTCGGATTCTCATACTTGATCCATTCATAAAAGAAAATATTTGTTTTAATTTTATGGCATGTTGGCGTGATGAGGAGGAATTCACTAACTACCATAAAGGATGATACTTTCTTTTCTCTTAATTTATATGTATAGTAATAATATGAAGTTGATTGTTGTTTTCTTATGTTTTTCGTTATTATTTTTACAGAGTTTTTTTTTATGAACTAGTAATTTATATTGAGTAAGTCTCTTGTGCACTAGGTGCACCGTGCAATTCAGGTGTATTTTTAAAAAGTTACACTATTTATTATTGAAAAATTACACAAATTATTATTGAAAAGTTATACCATTAAAGATACACTTTTCAGTAATAACATGTGTGACTTTTCA
Organism: Prunella vulgaris; assembly: GCA_026898435.1. Lineage (NCBI taxonomy): Eukaryota > Viridiplantae > Streptophyta > Magnoliopsida > Lamiales > Lamiaceae > Prunella > Prunella vulgaris. Next base: position 42,196 of record JAPKLY010000413.1, read on the forward strand.
ATAATATTTTATGTAACTTTTTAAAAATAAACTTAATTGTACGGTGCACTTATTGCATACAAGATTAAGATATTTATATTTAGTTTGGCACAAAAAAAAAATCTAACATTTGTTCATGTACATTGTTGTACATATTTGAATCCATATTTACATAAGCATGATTTTGTTGGAATTAATAAGTTTGCCATTTTCCCACCCAATTGCATTTTTTAAATCTGGCAATTTTCAATAAAGTTGTAAATGCTTTTGTCTATTTTGGCAATGTTCAAAGCCGAGGTAAGGAATAATTTTGAATAAATTAAATGAAGTTACAAGACTTTATAAAAAGTTTAAAATTCGTGTATATTTTATGTGATAAAGTTCCATTATTATGATTTATTTAAATTGCTCAACTTCATTGAATTATTTATGCTGAATAACTCACGTTTAACTCGGATCGACAGATTAACTGAAAAATATAAACAAGTAAAATTGACAGCGAATAAATGTGTTCTATTTACATAATATACCTTTATCCGTCAAAGTAAACACAGTGATGTAAAATATAAAAATCTTTTCGTTGCAAATGGGTCTTTTATGTTATAATATATTACATAATAATCTTTTTTTTTTTTTTGGTATTTGATTAAACATGCATATTTCATATTTACATAAAAATTTAAAATGTTGGTATTGTGGTTTTAACTTTAAAGTGTTTTTTTTTTCATGTAAGTTAGATATTTTTAATGAGTTTTGTTAAAAAATGACAAAATTAATTAAGAAATTATATTTATAAGAATTATATATATATAATTAAAAATATATATATTTATATATATATATATATATATATATATATATATTTATATATTTTTTTTTTTTTTTTTTTATTTTGAGTCAATTTCGAAAAAAAAAAATCACTATCTTTCGTAAATTGCAATTTAATCTAAATTTTTGAATTTTGGCAAAATAAATCAACACCTTTCAATTTTTTGCAATTTAAACTTCGGGCAACTTACTTTGCCCAAAAGATGATGTGCACAAATAATTTCACAATTATTATCCCAATAAACATCCACATCATTAAATATCTAAAAATATAAATAAAATAATTAATATTATAATATAAAAATAAATAAATAATGCATATAATTTTAAAATAGATTAATCATATTTTTAAATTTAAAAGTTTGAATGTATTTCTAAAATAAATTAAAATTTAAAAATAATAAATTAAAAGTTGTATTATCTAAAAAAATAGGCATATATTTTATTATATTTAAATAAATAAGTAGATTATATATATACATATATATTAACAATATAAATAAAAATATTTTTTACAAAAATAAATTAAAATAAAATATCCAAAGTACAATAAAAATATTTAAACTTATCTACAATAACTTTAAATATAAAAGTTATACGATTAAAAATAATATACACATATATAACCTTAGAATTTTAAATATATTTTTAAATTACACACCCTCGATCGCAGAATAATCTTCACATTTTTTAGAAGATTTTCTTACAAATTTAAAAAAGAAGTGAAATATATCCCTAAATATTCTTCACATTTTTTTTATTCTTCTCACAAATTTTTAAAAAGAAAAAGTGTGAGGACTATTCTGGGACAGAAGAAGTAATAGTTATATAATTTTGAATCACGAATTTTGTGTGAGATTTTATAATTTTAAGAAATATATATAATTTTTTTGTTTTAAAAAGTATGAAAATTATGTATATGAATATATATCTATATAAATTTAGAATTGATTTAAATAAATTATTTATTTTTTTTAGGATAATTTAATATATTTTTACTTTTTTAGAGAGAATATGTATAATTTTGAATTTTAAATTTTAAATTTTAAATTTTAAATTTTAATTTAATATATGGATAATTTAATATAATTTTTTTATATTTTAAATTTATTAACTAATTATATATTTTAAAAAGTTTATTTTTTAGGTTTAAAATATAATAAAATATTTTGATTTAAAAATTATAACGAATATCTATTTAGAAGTTTTTATCGTATTTATTTAATTAATTGCTTATTTTAAAATATTTATCATGTTTATTAGTATTTAATGATGTTGATGCTTGCTAAGATAATAATAACATGTATTTATTTGCACGCATCAACTTCTGGGAAGGGGCAAACTGCCCGAAGTTTAATTACAAAAAAAAAAAAAGAGTAAAGGTGGTGATTTATTTTACCAATATCCAAAAGTTTAGATTCAATTGCAAAATTTCAAACGGCGGTGAATTAATATGCATAAGCTTATATCATATATATTGTTTATTGTCACCTTATATTCTGGTGTATGTACATCAGTACATGTCTATGATGCATGGATTCTTAAAAAATGTCCAGCATGTAGTATCGAATATGTGTAGAATATGAATGCGGGTGAGATTCGTGTTGTAATCACACTCAATACACCATGTATATATTTGAATTTTATTTATTTATTTTTAATTTGGAAACACGTATCTCTCTCTGAAGATACTCGAATCGAATACATATTAGAGAGTACATCTGTTACTGTAAATTTTATTAGCTTTTGGGGTAATTTAAAAGTTAATTTTTAAAATATAAATAACTAAAAAAATTACTTAATAAGTAAAATAAAGAACCCCCTCTGCCATTCAAATTTAAGTTGATATAGATAGCTAAACAAATTTTACTAAATAACTTAAAATATAATAAGTATAGACTAGTTAATAAATAAAATATAAATAAGTAAATAAATTTAATATTTTAGAGTGTCTTTTATATATGACTTATGTTAGTTGATGATATTTAATTTTAATTACTCTCCGTTCCAGTGGAGTTTGCTCCACTGGGATTTCACATTTCTTAAAAAAAATTGTATTCTTTTAAATAAAATAGTGAAATATGTGTAAATATGTTTATATTTATATGAGTGAGCATGTAAATCGATATTTTCTATTTTAGTAGTTTGCAAATTTGTGTGTAACGTCTAAATAAGAAAAGTTGCAAATTTCTGTTGGGCTGGGGTAGTACTATTTTTGTTGCATATATGATAAATTTCTTTAAATTTTTAGTTTATATTTAAAGTATCATATTTAATAAATTAAATATAAATAGACTTATCCTTTTTTAATTGTATTCTATAATTTTAAAAAATTCTATATCCATTCACACGTCATATCGCTGACACCTGCACTCGTGCATCGCATGTACATGTATCTATCTATATATAAAGAGTATGTGTCATCACATGTGACAACTTATTATTGAATATAATTATTATATAAATTCATTTACTAGGTCTGAAATTTACAACGAAGAATAATACTCTCTCTTCCTCTCTCTCTCTCTCTCCCCCATAGAAATGTATACATTTTTCTTATTTAAACGTCTCATTCAAATTTACACACTATTAAGAAAGAAAATATTGATTTGCATGCACACTCACAATTATACACATATTCGCCCTAATGGGACAGTGCTTGTTTCGATTAGATCCTAAAATCCTGATAATTTGCCTGAGTATTAGTTATTGACCCTTGTCAGTTAGGTTTAGTCTTTTGTTTACAGAGACTCAGTTGAAGGGGAACTAGTTGAGGAAGCACTGACTGAAGCCTGAAGACTCAGAAGTTATCCATACCTGACCTGAGAGATTGGTTTTTCTAAGATGTCCAACATCATTCAGGATGAAGAGTGAAGACCCAGAGGTCCACTGAACGCTCAGTAGATCATGAAGGAGTTAGGTTACTTGAGTATTTGGGTTACTTATATTAGGGGACAAGTAAAGAATACAAAAAGATGTTAAGAGGCATAAAGGTAGAAGTTCGACAATGAGATCCTCAATAGTGCTCTTCAAATGAGACAAGGATTAAATTCAGAGTCTGACTCTAAGTGTTTGACACATCTTGAGGATGGAAACAAATGAGAAGTTGACACATGTGTATGGATCTGACACATGACGTGTAACAATCTGCAAAAAGCAAAGGACACTGCAAAAAGATGTTTCTCACCAAACAAGCATGGTGGATTGGATCCTAAATTCTTATGTCCGTTTGTCACTCCTAAAAATAGCATGTTTTGGACATATCTCTCCAATGGATAGTTTTTCAAGATTGACTATAAATAAAGAAATCTTGCACCCAAACGAGGTTACGGAAAATTTCAAAGCTAAAATTAACGAAGACTCAAGCGCTCAAAGTTTTCAAGCAATCATCAAGCACTATGCAAGATAAATTTCCATATTGTTTGATTAGTTGAGAGTCTATTCTGTATTAAGAGCTCATTCTACATCTTAAGCTTAGATTGATAGCCTTATTCTTTTGTTTTGTTTTGTATTATAAAGGTTATTACACTTAATTTGAAATCCAAAATTCCAAACCTCTCTAGTCAGTGTGTTGAGATAGAGTTGGTAAGGTTGGTTGTTTGTAAGAGGACTATGACTCACAAAATTATAGGAATTCCAAAGAGAGGAATTCTCATGTTCAGTCTAGATCCATGGATGTATGAACTTGAGTTCTTTGAAACAAGTTAATACTTGTATGTTGTACTTATTTTCTGCATCTTAAACTATCATATCATTATTGTATTAAGTATTGCTTTACTCAGGATAGACCCAATCTATCCTGACCTGAATTTCGGTGCACAATACTCTAATCACAGCTTTCAAAGTTTAAGGAAAAACCTTTTAGAAAACTAAAACGAGTATCATCTAGGGCTCACACTTCCGCACTTAGGCTAGTTAGTATATTATCTAACTGATAAGCTTTGGAGATATCATTAGGTGGATTATCACAAGGTAGCCTCATTGAGCGCTCATGATCTCAGCGTATCTGAATCCTGACCTGACAGTCTTTGTGAATTCAATTCAATGATTATCTTCATTTTAAGCTAACTGAGTTCATTTCAGAAATTTTTGCAATAAGATTTGACAGTAGTGTATTTTCCTCATATACTGATCTGACTCGTTTGGGACCAACAATCATAGTCAACTTATTTGAGAATGATCCTTTGACTGAAGTCAGGCAGGACTTGTCAGGTCAGTCTGGAATAATAGGTCAGAATTCAAACAAGTTGTGATCTTGAGTGCTCATTGAAACTTAGTTGAGATAACTACCTACTGGCTACAATGCTCTATTGAGATAACTACTTACTGCCTACAATGCTCAATTAAACTACCTTCTGACTACAATGCTCAACTAACTGATTACTTTTTATTAATTTTGCATATTGAACTGATATTTTTACCTGACATTCACTTGAAACTGATTTTCTCAAAATCAGAAGTGGTCGCCCTCTCGTCTGGGTCATGACGTAGCTCGCCAAGTAGCTCGCCTGACACATGGTAAGCTACTTAGGTCACCTCAGAGCTATATTCGATCACCACGGGGGTCAGTGGGGGATTGTCTCGTCCTCAGTCATGGGTCTCTTGTCGAGGTTCCGATTTGAAATTGTTCGACTAGAAGATGAAGATCTCGAAGACATGTTTAAAGGAAATGTATTGAGAAGCCTAAAGGATACTAGGGAATCACACAAAGAAGAAGAAGCTCAGAATCCCAGTGACCAGAGGCGGAGAAAATGGCCGGAAGTTATGGTGGTTTGCCCGGAAAATTCTTCAAACTTGATAAAAATAAAAAAGCAGGAAAACTAAGAAGAAATCAATGAGCAAGAAGAGCAACGTGTACTACCTTGGAAAACAAACAGAAATCTGAGAACATAAGTGGAAGAGTTTAAGGGTTTAGAAATGCTCATTTCTCCTTGAAGCTCATCTTCCACTTCATTTTGTTGTTCTTCCTCCATGAAACTCATGTCCATAAGTGGACATTCATCTACCTCTTCTTGATTATTCTCTTTTTCTCTTCTTGAATCATCTATCTCCTTCTCCTCCACATCTTGTTCTTTCAACTCTTCCTTCTCCTCTTCATGATTCCTATCAAGGCATACACAATGAGTAGGATACTCTATATCATCATAACAATGAATAATATCATAATCAATGAAATTGTAAAAAGGATTAGTAAAACTCTTAAGATCGGAGGTATCTTGAGCATAAGTAAATTTGATCTCTTCATAATCATTTTTATCTTCTTTTATCTCACTTAGGATTTCTCCTTTGCTACCATGAATATCAAAATCAATTTGATCATAAAGATCCTTGTACTCATCATGTTCATCCTCATCTTCATCATCCTCTTCACTTTCGTCAATTTCTTCTTTTTCCTCTTCCTTTTCACACTCTTCTCTTTCTTCTTCTTCTTCTAGTCCATCCTTCTTTTCTTCTTAATCCCTAATCAACGTAGCATGAGGACATTTATAAGCAATATCATCATTAATAATAGGAATCCCATCATCAATATAAGCAAGAGAAGGTTCAATAGACATTTGAGCTCCAATACAATCTAGAATAGAAAGAGATTTAATCTTCTCATGATGATGATCATCTTCATTTTCCACATGCCCTTCTTCTTCATCATCTTGAGTACCCCCATCTTCCTCGTCACAAGTCTCATTGTCTTGGATGTCCCATTTCTCCACTTGGAGTCTTATCTTCTCCATTCGCAATTTACTAGACAGATTTTCCATTCGGAACTTCAAGAGCATGATTTGGTCACCTTGAGTTTGGAAAAGTTTATCAAACTTCCTATTTGTCTCTTTAAAAATTCTTTCATTCTCCCTTTGAATTTCTTCGAGTTGATTTAAGATGTTGACTAGAGTATCATCAAGGTGGCTTGGAGGAGTTTCTTCATGATAGCAAGGCATAGGGATGGGTGGAGGGTAGGAATATGGATCTTCATAACAGTAGGAATCTTGGTATGAATATAAATTGGGAGGATAAGGATAAGATTCTTCTTGTGGGGTTGGTGGTTGATATGGGTAAGGTTGATAGGTGTATGAATTAGGAGGATAGGTGTCTTGTGGGGAAAACGAGCAATGGTTGTATTCGCTCATCTCAATCAAGCTCACTCCTACAAAAACAATCAAGTATCAACACTCACCAAGAATGATTAACAACAAACAAGGAAACAAATAAAGAAAAGAAATGTAAACAAACATCAACTCGCTTGACAAAGAGACCGTTTTCCCGGCAACGGAACGAAAAACTTGTTTTGGCGTTGCTGGGATTCAAGGATGCTCAAGTAAACAAACAATACACACCAACAACATTCAAAGAAATTCAAGTAAACAAACAAATGCTAGCTTAACAAAGAGATCATTTCCCCGGTAACTGCGCTAAAAACTTATTTGCCCAAAATGGTGTCTACACGCAAGTGCACGTGATCGTTATCGTCACGGCAAGATGACCAAGTTTATTTATCGAACACAAGGAGATGGGAGATTGAAAGGTATGGTTGTTGTTCAATTTAGATAATCACACAAAGCAAATAAAAGTTGGATTGGTTTATATGTCTACTAGCTCGTCAAGAAAGTAAACTACCTATCACTTTTATGCAAAGTGAGCAAGTGAGAGAGATATGCATTAGTGTACTATCCTATGTTTCACATGGTGTTGTATCACTTAACCATGCAATGAGTTATTGTACAATCAATTAGATAAGCCTCCTCAACATGTAAAGGTTTCCCTAGATACACATTAAGCTCCTATTGTAGTGCCTCTTCACTAGGAATAGTTCTCACTATCCTAGGAATTTCATCAAACACCTAACATGCATTGGCCTAATTACAAGAAGATTTAGGAAAAGAGCTCAATTCTCATATGAGACTAATTCCCTAATGGCCCAATTAATCAATTACACATGCTAAGCATTCATACAAATCATCAATTAAGAGAATTCATCATACAACATCTCATAGCATTCATAAGATCAACATTAACACCACATTACTCCATAGGAATCATACACTAACACACAAGGGTATTAGCCCATGGCTAATTGGGAAATAAAATGAACAATTGAACTAACTACAATCATCATCATGCTAAAATTGAATTGAGAAGACAAAATTTTACCTATTACAAGAGTATTGGTAAAGATACTAATTACCTTGTAAAGCTAGAAAATGATCCGTCAATGGAAAATAAAATTCAATCGATAGAAATGTAGTCCTAGTTGAGACGAGAATGCAGGAACAAACGGATCGATGATCCGAACGGTAGATCGAAAGTTATCGATGAAATCATAAGAAGAAATCTTATAAACCCAACTAGTAACTACCTAATCCTCTCTCTAAACTAATCTAAGAACTTGGAATTATGAGTATTATGACTAAGATGCCTTGATAATCTGATCCTTGAGGTATTTATAGTGCCCACAATGTTTAGTCCAAAATGCCCTTCATTAAAGACGCGAAAAGATGAAATAACCCTCAAAATTGTGCAAATCCGAGTCCTCGCACGATCCTTAACTGGTGGCCACACGAATCGGGATCGTGCGAGCATTCATTCGAGCCATCCTCACACATTAACCAGAGAATTTGAGCACAAACCCAAGCTGCTCATCGCACGAGCCCTGACTTGTGGTCACACGATCCTGACTTGGCCTTGTTCGATCGATCCTCGACTTCCTCGTTTCCTTCATATCTTGAGTTCTAGAGCTCCAATTGACTCGATTCTTTTCCCGTTGCGACCCTCTCTTCGAACTCTTCGACATGGTATATCATTTGCCTCCATTGGATCAACTCACAATTTCTGAACTTTTACAAACTTGCTCGTCTTTCGCCGGTTTTGCTCGTTTTCACTACAAAACACAACTTTCTAGCAAAAAAGGGTTAAATACACAAAGTGTAGCATTTTAGGGTCAAATATGAACATATGCATATCAAAATCATATAGAAATGACTACAAAAACATGCAATTATGACCCTAATCAACTTTTAAAATTATTTAAGAACATCAATATTATTAAAAATATAAGTGAAATTGGGTCGGGGTGTTACACATTGTCATATTGAGTTCCACATTCTTTTGAATTCTCTATTATGTGCCTAGTCACCAAGGGACCCATTTGTCCTTTTTGCCTTTGCAAGGCACACAAAACTGCAATGCTTCTTTCATTATCCTCTGATGTTTGGAGGAATGGTTCAAGTTCAGGTATCACTTGAGAAGGATCTCCAACAGTTTTTTCTTTATTAAGCTCTTTCTTTGTTATTTCAATGTGTGGAGTAGGATTTTGAGTTTCAGGAACCTTTTTACGTGCTTCCCGGCCATAAGATGATGCTTGAGATTGAGCTTTATTTTGAGATATGGTTTTTAACCTTTGCACAACCTTTGCAAATCTTAAAATTCGAAATGGCGAGCTACTAGGATTTCTTGAGCCTGTGAAGAGCTGCTTCAAGGATTTTTTGAGCTTCAACAAGATCGGAGGTTTGACCCCTCCCTTTAGCGCCAATTTATTAATAATCTTTTATAATGATTGAATTATATGGCTGAATAATCAAGATTACCAAACAGAACTAAGATATATGTATAATTGTAAGTTTGAAGACTTGAAGATGTGTAGAGAGAATGAGTGAACATTTTTTGTAGCAATGAGACATTTTTTCATTCATAAGAAAGTTATTACATATTTATAGAGTACGTTTAAGGATGAACTAACACTTGCTTATTACATTTCACATACTTAAGACATGTGTCCTTAATGAATAATTACACTTAAATGTTTTAATCCTTAAACAATACTAATCCAGTAGTTGGTCGTCTGAGCTCCTCGGGTAACCCGTAGTCAACTTAGCCTTAAATCATAATTAGTGTATTGTCCACAAAATAATATAGGCAAACAACTCCTCAAGGTGGTAAGCATCTCCTTATTTTTTATGTGTGGTAAGCAACTAGCATAAAAACATATTTTGTCTTCTTAATCTGTGAATTATGAATTAATTGATCACCACCTCTTGTGTACTAGTTGCTCGCCTATCAATAAGTAACCCAATATAAGCCTATTAACAAATAAGGTATTTAAAATAAAAAAAATAATTTTGTTGCATTAAATACTAAAATTTCAAAAATTATATGGGGAAAGTTGGGAGAGATTTTATGGAAAGTAGATAAGTTTCATGGAAAAAAGATTATCTCATAAAATCAAGAGCTCATGACTTGTATTTTATATATGCAATATTTGAAAATTTAAGCCAAAGATGAGAAGGAATTTTTGTGGAAAATTATTTATGAAAACAACAATAAATGTGGTATATTCAATATTATTTCGTAGACAAGAAATAAAGATTATTTAGCAAATAAAGCCCATTAATTTTAGGTCATTACTCCTTATAAATAGGGGATGAATTTTTCATCCCCAACATGAGAATACAATGGTATTTTAAAAAAAATACTAGACTTGTGAGCAAAAAAAATATTTTCTATTATTGAGTGTTAAATTATTCGTAAGGTCTTCCACCGGGCATGTAAGTAAGGACATGCAAAAAAAATACTTGAGAAAGCATTTTGGTTGATCGAGAATCACTAAACTTCTCAACGGTTGTCACTCCAAAAGTATGATTCACTAAAATCCTTAGTTCCGTATATTTAGAGTTTATGTGAAATAATTGTTTATGCATATGCTTATTGTTAGGTGATATTGTTATTTGATTTATTCTTTTTAAATCATGCTAGTAATAATTTACTTAGATTCGTATGTAGAGTATATCTCGAATAGATCCGGGCACTCCAAATTCCCCAATACGAATAACCTCTGAGGCATCAACTTGTTGCAATGGCATGATGGTGAAGACTTCTACCGGATGATCGTAGAAGTACAACTATAATTTTTTTACGCTCATTAATAAGGCCATTGTGAGCCTCTCTAACAACGGGTATCATAGCTTTGTGTCATGGAGATTTTGCTTATGTAGTAGATAGAAAGGTGGGCCAATCCTTTCGCCCGCATAAGAACCGAGCAAATTACTACCTCCGAGGTAGCAAGGCAGAAGTAGAGTTTCTCGTCAGACACAGGCTTTACCAAGATCTGTTCATTTGACGGGGATTCCTTGAGCTGGTCGAACAAAGACTTGCACTTATCTTCTATCTTTGAGATGAAACGACTCAATATGATTAAGTTGTTCGTTATCCTTTAACATTCTTTAACATTGGTGGGTGCCGCTAGATCCAGAATGGCTTTGAAATTCTTCTTATTCGCCTTGATGCCTCAATGATTTACTAGGTGTCCTATAAACTTGCCTGACTCTACTTTAAAATTGTAGTTCTTGGGGTTCAGATGTGTGTGGTACTTGTTTAATGTTTGAAAAGTTTTAGCCAGATGGGTAATATGGTCCTCCTTCCTTTCACTCTTGATGATAATGTTGTCGATTTAGACTTCCATAGTTTGTCAATCTGGTCATGGAACATCTCGCTGGCCAACCTTTAGTAGATTGCCCCTGCATTCCTCATGCCAAAGGACATCCTCTTCCAATAATACATATTGTTCTCTATCAGGAAAGATGTATGCTTCTGGTTGTTGGGGTGTAAAAAACTAATGGTAGCTCGTGAAAGAATCCATGAAGTTTAGAATTTTATAGTTGAAAATGTTTTCTTCCAGGTGATCGATGTGTAGTACTAGAAAATAAACTTTCAGGCACACACAATTCAAATTTGTGAAGTCGATGCACAACCTCCAAGCTTTGTTGGATTTTTTCACCAAAGACTATATTTGACACCCATTGAGGCTTGTCGTCGTCGGTGACCATCTTGATCAGATAGTTAACACGTAGCTTATTAATCTTTACCTCTAAGACTGCATAGTTTTTGGGCTAAACTTTTTTTTATGGCTGATTGGCTGCCGACGGGGAGGGGGGGTGGGTGGGGGTCAATATGCAGCTTATAGGAGCAGATCATAAGGTCGATCCCCTCCATGTCCTCGTTTCACCAAGCGATGATCAGAATGTTTTCCTGTAAGAAATGGATCATTTTTTCAGCCATTTTTTCAGGCACGGTGGAACCTACTACCACCTCAACTCTGAGCTGGTTCTCACATGACCTTTATTAACTCTTCAATCAGGGAGACCATCACTTTTTCTCCCATCTGTATAGGTCATTAATAGTCGACTAATTCCCTTGTATTATTTCTGCAGGCTAAAAACCGATTTGATGCCCTAAGTCGGCCTAGATCTCATCGAGGGATGGGCCATCTATCTCCATAGATGTTGGCTCACCTTCAATTGATGTTGCTTTTGTTTGATTAGTGGTCGGCCAACTGGGTGATTGGTCGATTTCTATCTTAATAGTCTTAGATACACAAATATAAATCCCTACTGTTGCACAATTTAAATCGGAGGGAACATAGTTCAAACAAATTTAACCATCTTTTGATTACACTTCTAGGTGCCCACTTTGCCCGATGGGGTTGGAAGTTTTATATAATAAAAGTAGATGAAAGTGGTAGTCTTAAATTCATGCTCAAACAGCTTGACTTAAACCTCATTATAAGCGGAGTGCAGATCGATGATTATAAAATCTAAATATTTAGTTATTTTCACTTCCACCTCGAGACTCAACACTAACTTTAACGCTAGTCTAATCAACCCACCGGGCCTGACCGTGGCATTGCTAAATCCCTTTATTACCAAATCACAGGGCTTTACGTGCCCTACGAAGAAAGGGTTGAGCTGGGAAAAAACAAGATTTTGTAGAATACCCCATTATCAACCACAACCAGCATTCTGTGGAATATCACCTTCATTATATTAACTGTAACTATGAGAGAATCATGGTTGGGTTAGATGACACCATCTTGTCCACCTTTTGGAATGCGAGCAAACTCGTCTCTAAGATGGTCTGATTGATTGGCACTATGATTTGATGGATATTTTCAAAGACCCTCAACTTGCTCTTCTATCATCTCTTGGAGAATGACTATTTCGAAGCAACACCACCAATGACAAAGATTCATGTTCACTGCTGGGTGCCTTGCCCTATTTGTCATTGGTGGATAGCGCAGATCTCTCTCAAGGTTGGTCTCCATAATCTGTGCAGCTCGAGATGAAGGTTGGGCTTACACCGGAACAATATCTTATAGATGCTCGGTGGGCTACAACCTCTTCACAAACTCATCCAACTTCCCTTCTTCATATAGCTTCCAAACTGGCTCACGAGGTTGTGACATGTGCTTGTGTGTTGCCTAGGTCCATGATTTTAGTGCAGTATTTTGTCCAGGTTCATTTTTCTTTGGATCTTGGTGGATTCTCCTCGAGTTTAGATTGAGCAACTATTGATCCTTAATCTATTTGAAGACGTAATCAGGGAAAACTTTCAGGACCTCCACTATCATCACGCTTTCAGTATCAAACATCTTGAACTGGTTGTGTATCACGTAAATAGAGTTACACTTTGGTACAGCAAATGGATGAGATTGGGGGCCATGATGGCTTTCTCCTCTCGTAGGCAGGACTTCTATTTGCCTAATCACTATGCGAGAAGCTCTACATTGGAGACTATTTTCTTAGCTCATTGGCTAAACTTTGTATATGTGCATAGATAATCATGATTCATAGATTTCCACAGTTTGGTGCTGACTCTGAGCCCTCCAACTGTGCTTAGCACTTTAACCTCGTCTCCAATTGGCTTGCCATTTAGAATAATATAGTCCACCCACTCCAGGTATGCGAGATCAGACTTATTGTCATCTTGCTTGGTATTGGCCATCTTATTGTGGGTAGCGGATAACGAGGTGTACCATCTGTGGACTCTGTCGCCCATCATCAATGGGAATATTCTGCATTAAGTGGCATCAGTAGCATCCATGGAAACCATATAGGTTGTGTATTTTCTTTGATGGGTGGCAAGGCCTGTCCCCCTGTTGTATGTATCGATGCTGCCACATTAATTTTCAGCTGGACAGGAGGTTGGATGAGTAGGGGACAGAGCAGTAAGTTAGGCATTTGCGCTACCAGACTTGCATTCCCTTTACGGTCGACCTTCTCTTCTAAAGGTTTAAGGGCCTTTAGTACATCAATAATAGGGTTTATTTTTACTTCGAAAGGAAACTGGATGGCTACTGATTGACCTAAACAGTCTTTAGCCGATAACTCAGTCCGTGCTTCATAAGCGCTCACTTACTAGGATCCTTATATATTGTTCATCCTGCCATGCTGGTCTGCAGCTCACATCAGATTTTGACGACCTTAGTGGTTTTAAAGAGTCACCTAGGCGAGAGAAAACTGATCCCACATACCACCTGGACATAGCCAGTGAGTTTGTTATTTTTTCCAGCCCCCTCTTTAGGTTGATAGACTGCGAATCTGTTGGATTTAAGAGTTATGAACCTCAAGTCCGTAGCAGCGAAAGACATCATTCACCAAGAACGAACCAGATCGAATTGACTGCATACATAAAATAAATTTTATTAGATCTAATCTAATAGAGAAAACCTTCCAGTGTTCATATGCCAGAGTCCTCTACTATGGTATCCACGTAATCTTCATCTACGAATTTGCATCTAATCGCTAATATAGGATTTCTGGTGGAGTTTGCTAGAAAAAACTCACACTTGAAATCTATGGAGAAAATTATGGATTTTGAATTTATTTTATGAGTCCCATAACTCATATATATAGTAAAGTATTTGCATATCTATTAGATTTGATTCTATCAACATTTGCAATATCAAATATAATCTTTACCATATAATATATAATACTCTATATAATATATTATTATTATGATATATCTAATATATCATCTAATCTAATTAAATCTAATTTAATTAGACATTTATAATTCTATTTAATAGAATTATTATAATTATCCATGAATTAAATATTTATGATCTAATCAAATATTAAATCCGACTAACTTAATTCGTAAACGTGAATTACTTATTATGTGACCCATAGGCCCTCATATGTCAAGCAATTAGTCAAACTAATGGTCTTAGTTGAACCCTAGACAATAACCAGATAATTTCAACAAATGAGGTACGTTGCGAGGATACATCAACAACCTGTAATGTGAAGTACACAGTGATACGATCCTCTCATTCATGAATACTACTATTTGTCTAGAACATGATAATGTGTCTATTCTAATAACTTTTTAAAGTTATCTCATTCTACTAATTGATCATAATATCACATTTGAACACTATTTCAAATGCGATGTGCATTGGCCAATGACTGACGATCCAATTAGTTATGAGAAGTCGAGTATTCTCTCCAAATCTATTTGAGTAATGAATTCAATCTTGGCTCTACTACCACGCACATGTACTTCGTGATGTGCCCAACACATGCCATATCTACCCCGTTCTGAGTGCTAGCGTCGGTCATGGTCAAAGCCCATCACTCCATACATGTCGTGTGTATTGACCTCAAGTCAGATGACTATTATACTACTCCACAAACCGATACTATCATAGACACATAAATAGAGTACATCAAATGGTTTCTCGGTTGGGTATGCCAATACTCTTCAAAGTATTTGTGCATCCATCATGAGATACCTAGTATCTCGCAGTCGTGAGAATCACTACACCCTCTAAGGGTATGATGCAGATCACACAGTAATCTCAATTGCATCATCGATATCCCATTCTTGATGATCATTGATTGGGGCAACTTTAAGAACTATGTCATAGTCATCTGAGTCTCACATCCCAATGACAACATTAGTTCATGGGAACACATATATGAATATATGTAAACAATCAGACATACTATTTTATAAGTGTATTACCAAATATTATTGATCAAATCAATAATACATTAATGACTGGATATGATCAAGTATAATGTCCTCATAATGATTGTCTCTAGGACATATATACTAATAATCTCCCACTTGGCCTAGAGCCAATCACCTACATGCCTTACACCCAGACTCTCCAAGTGTCTAGTGTGTACATGGTCATCTTAGTGAAAGGATTTACCAAGTTCTATGAGAATTCATTCAATTTTATTTCTCCTCATGTTATGATCTCCCAGATCAAACATTAGCGCCTAAATACAAGCTTACTTTCGTTTATTAGATCTTGGTTCCTCTGCTTGTGCAATTGCATCAGTGTTGTCCCAATAACACTTTATTGGACAATTAGTACTCGGAACTACCCCTAGTTCTTTCAAGAACTTTAAATCTAGACAGTCTTATTTTTTGCTTCTGATGCAACTTTGTATTTGGCTTCAGTTGTTGAATTTGCAACAGTTTCTTGTGTGGAACTATTCTAGCTTATTGTTTTGTCATTGAGTGTAAATACATGTTTTGACCATGACTCATAGTCATCGCAGTCAATACTGGAAACTAGCATCAGTAGGCCCAGCTACTACTATATTTGCTTGTCCATCATAGACTAAGAAATATTCTTTAATTCATCTAAGACACTCTAGAATAATCTTAAAAGCAGTCTAGCAATTTCATCGGGATCATACTGATATACTATTTGTACTGATGGCGTAGGCCATATTGAGCCTAATGCAAGTCATGTCCAACTTGATTTGCGGATAGAGGACCTCTTTTAAAGTTCTCCACATAAAGTGTCTCAGTACTCTTTATAGGTGGATGTGACACCCTAAACATCCCGCTAGATCTATCTTTAATATATCCCTATGCCAAGGATCTAACAAGCTCGCCCAAGTCCTTTATCATAAAGGTCTTTGATGATCCATCTTTCTTAGATTGCATTATCGAAATAACATTTTAAAATCATTATGTCATCTACATAAGTGATGATAAGATATCATTCCCTATTCTATTTCAAATAAACACATGGATCTTCCGTATTCTAGACAAAGTCAAACAATTTGACAGCTTCTTCAAAACTGATATTCCAACTCCTAGAGACTTGCATTAGTAAATAATTAGACATCTACAATTTGCATACCAGATTTGAATTTGACTGGAATATAAAGTTCTAATTGTATCAAGCACACCTCCCTCTTGAGGCTTCCTCTAAGGAAAGTCATTTAATATCCATCAAATATTCTATTCACAGTATTCAACTATTGCAAGTAAAATTTGAATGGACCTAATTTTACAACTGGTGAAAGAGGTCTTATCATAGCCATTAACCCTTTCCCACCAACCTAGCTTTGTAGGTTTAGATTTTGCCACCTGCGATAGTCTTACTACTGAAGGCTCATTTGCAGCCAATGAGTCTAATTCATTTAGGCAAATTCAACCAAGTCCTAGACTTTGATTAATATACATCAAGTCCATCTCAAATCTCATAGCTTTGTGCTACCTCTCAGAATTGATATCTAATATCATTTCAAAATAAGTCCTAGATTCGTCCTTGTCCAGGATTTTTGCATCATCATTTTTCTCCAAGAAACATTGAACTTGACATGTGGACGACTAACCTTTTTGGACTTACGGAGCTGCATTTGTGTAGGTTGTACATTCTGGTCGTGAAGAGGCTCTCTTATGATGATCTAATCAATTATTAGAGAATTCTCAAGATCTACTTCTTGCGTTTCCTGAGTAGGAGATTGTTCATTCAGCTTATTTTGGAATTTCTTGCAAATGTAAGACTTTCCCAATTATGCTCCCACTGGCTGAAAGACGATCACCCAGTGATAGACTCTCACCATGAGAAACACTAAATGCTCCCACTGATTCTTGGTCGTGGTTCTCTGACAAGTCATCAGCCTCAATATTAATTTGTGATTCTTGAATCTCTTCAAGCTCTATCTTTTTACGACCTTTTTCCTTAAAGACATAAACTTTTCAAAGAATGTCGCATGTGTAGAAACAATAACCTTTTGTTTCTCAGGAAGACATGACAATATATTAATTTAGGATATCTCACAAAGTAACACTTTTCACCTTTAGATTCCAACTTTTCAGTGAGTATCTTCTTCACATACGCAGGGCAACCCCACATTTTGATATGTGAGAGATTACTTCTTACCACATTATAATACATATTATGTTTGTTTGGTTGACTTGGATGAAATCTTATTCAAAATGTTGATTGAGGTGTGGAGTTCATAATCCTAAAATTGTTGGATTTAAGGAGAACTTATCATATACCTTATCATGTCTAACATGATTTTGGTTCCTCCATTTGAACACACTATTAATTTGTGCTGTTCTAGGAGATGTCCATTGTGATTGGACTCCATGCAACTTCTAATAATCCAGGAACTCAAGTGAATGGTATTCGCCTCTTCGATCTAATTGAAGAGTCTTAATACTTTTCTCAAGTTATTCCTATACTTCTACCACAAACTCCTTAAACTTGTCGATGGCATCAGACATGTGTATCATAAGATGTACATATCTATAGCCAGAAAAGTTATCAGTAAAAGTGATGAAGTATCTGAAAAACACAATTTGCTAGAGTGGGTGTTGAACCGCTTGTCACTATGAACCAATTCTAGCATTTTCTTGGTCCATACTCATTTTCCCAGAAATTTTACTAGTCATACTTTCTTTGAGACATGATCTGCAATCTCCATAAGACTACAAGTCAAATGGGTTAAGTAGTCTAACTTTCTTAACTTGCAATTCTTTCTCATCAGTATAATCATGTATACAATCCCACAGAAAATTGAGATTTCCTGATTATAAGTTTAAGTCTCTTGTTTTGTACATTGAGAATGTCATGTCCATGATTTGTACAGAAATGCGAGTCACATTTGATATCAAATACCTAACTGTAATAATCATTAGTGGACATGTTATCTCAATAACAAAACATACATGTTCTAGTACCAGAAGCACCTAGTGTTTTATTCTCAGCAACTTGAACCTTGTAACCTTTCTTCGTGTACCTTACCTACTCAAAGTAGAAGTACACATCCTCGATTACCCACTATTCTATTTGAATGTCACTCTTAGATTTCAAGGAATGAACTTAGAATCCTCCAAGTACTATTCTTTTGCTTCTTCTTGCCCTAGGGCTAGATCTAGCTGAAGATCTCACCTTTGAGAACATTCCTTAAAATAGTAACTTCAAAATATTCAAGCATGCTTTTCAACTTGGGCATTGACACTTCTGTCTGATTCATATTTCAATTCACTATGAATCCTGAAATGAATCCAAAAGCGACTAACGAATAGCAAATTGAAAACATCGTCCCCTAAATAGGGTTCCTAGTTTCTGAATCAGCTCTAACATCTTCAAAACATGAGGTGAAATGTTCCCTCAGTCAAATATTCTACACCTGAACAGAGTACTCATGATCTCCTATTTCTCAGAATGAGACTTAAAGTCGGGAGACATTTCAAGTGATTGAGCATCTAACAGGAATTCTCATTCTCATGCTACCTCTGAAAATCAGAGTTAATGCCAAGCAACATATCATTTATATTTCACATTATCTTAATACTTCTTCTGAACTTCATCGTCAAACGAAGTGAGTACAAAAGAACTGACTGTAGTGGTAATCGGGATCATCGTATCCAACACGTACTCAATCATATATAGCCTTAGCACAAAATGCATTTTTCGGTGACAATCCAGAAAACTTTAGCCTAGCCAACTTGTTTAATTCCAATATAAAATCTCAACAACAGATTATTCATATCAACCAACAGAGAAATAAAAGAATGAAAATTAAATCACATAATTTTTATAATCAATAATCAGCAATTCAAAATAAATATGGCTCTTTTAATTTATTTTGTCTCTATTATTTTCACATACTCGACGACCTCATCGAAAGAGTACGAATTTATATCTAATATAAATTGTAATGGACTAGGATCCACATTCCCACTATCAAAGCACCTGCTTGGGCTGATTACTGCAATAGCATAACTGGTAGGTCTCAAAACCAATTGCACTTTCTGCAATTCCTAGTTGATCGAACCTAGTCTGATCGATGTCCCCTCATTGTTTCCCTGCTTGGGCTGGTGAAACAAATTAGGTGGTTAATAATCATCACATGGGGAACTTCGTGTCCCTATAAAAGTTCCGTAAGATGTAACTCCGAGCAAAAGACTTGGGCCTTAAATAATCGTAGAATGAAATCTCTGGTTTTTTTTAATTATAATGGAAGACAATATTAATTCTAAATGATAACCATATTTTAATTGAGGATCATTTTTAAGGCGGGGTATTTAATTGCTTAAACAAGATCCAATCAATACATAGTCATTCATAAAGAGCAAATATTGGGCGCCGTCTACCCAAACATAAGTCACGGTCTAACAAATATTGGGTGTCGTCTACCCAAACATGATTTACGGTCCGAAAAATACTGGGTGCCACATACCCAGACAATATAGCAGACTATAACTATTAATATAAATATCGATTCACATAATTGTTATTCAAGTAAAGCAATTAATCAAATTATCATTCTTTATTGCAAAATAAATAATATGATAAAAGCATTTAATTATCATATAACACATAAATCAAATAAATGCACAAACTAATAATATTCGTAGATAAATATTACCAATTTTAGAAATACCAACAAGTTCCAAACTTTTGGTTTGATTTCTAAAAATTTCCAACAAATATTATTTTGCCCAATATAAATAATTTTATTAAATTTATCTCAATTTGATAATCAAAAACCCCTTAATTAAAAGTTCAGAATTATTAAAACATCAAGCCAAATAGTCCTTTAAACTTTATTAAAATGAAAAATAATTAGGGGTTTATTTACAATTTCAAGAATGTTTGCAAGGAAGGGCCTAGAGAGAATCAAATTCTCAACCCAGGCCCCTAGGTTATAAACGCCCACACGCACACAACGAGCATGACAGATTTCTGCCTCGCAGTCGCTACCGGTTCACACAGGCGATGCCCAGCGCCGCTCAGCAATCGAGCTGCAGCCGCCGCCTAGCAATCGATCTATGGCCGCCACCACATGCGCTGATTCACCCCGTGTCGCGGAACAGTGCGCCGCACTTCCGTTGCTGATGCTGATGGGCTGCGACGGTTCCTTACAGGGGCCAGGGCGATTCCGTCACTGGAATATGGAGTGATTTGTCATCGAACGGCCAAAAGACCCGTTGTCGCTGTCTCCGTCGAACAGCCACAGCCTAGTGCTTCCGCCTCCGTCGAATGGAGCAACGCTTGCTCTGCAATTGTGAGACTGTGCAATCGTCGGTGTCCAACAAGTAGCACTTGCCTACCGAGCCCTTGTTTCTGGTACAGGCGACGTACACAATACTGGAGGGGGTCACGTGAATTTCCATCATTGATGTTTGAGGTTCTTTAACGACGGTTTCACCAAGAGGCATACCGATGTGACACTTTTTCGATTAAGCCCACATTATTTTGACTTCAAAATCAATTAATAGATTTGCGGCACATTGCACATCGAGAACCATGCTTCGTCGACGAAAATGGTGTATCAGACGGCACATCCAAGTTTTGATTTCAAAATTAATTTATAGTTCCAAAAAAAATAATTTCCAAACCAAAACACTTTTGATTTAAAAAATCGAAAGTTCAATGTAGAATGATTCAAAGACAATATCATTTGGGCAAAATAAAATCAGAAATAAGCAACAGATTTATGAAATCACAAAAATTAATGACATACAACCATTGATCAAAGCCTAGCTCTGATACCATTGTTGGATTTAAGAGTTACAAACCTCAAGTCCGTAGCAGCAGAAGACATCGTTCACCAACAATGAACCAGATCAAATTGGCTACATACATAAAATAAATATCATTAGATCTAATCTAATATAGAAAACCTTACAGTGTTCGTATACCGGAGTCCTCTACTATGGTATCCATGTAATCCTCATCTACGAATTTGCGATCGAGTCGCTAATATGGGATTTCTAGTGGAATTTGCTAGGAAAAACTCACACTTGAAATCTATGGAGAAAATTAGGGATTTTGACTTTAGTTTATGAGTCTCGTAACTCATATATATAGTAAAGTATTTGCATATCTATTAGATTTGATTTTATCAAGATTTCCAATATCAAATATAATCTTTACCATATAATATATAATAATATATCTAATATATAATTATTATGCTAATATATC
The DNA here is from genome assembly GCA_026898435.1 of Prunella vulgaris. Lineage (NCBI taxonomy): Eukaryota > Viridiplantae > Streptophyta > Magnoliopsida > Lamiales > Lamiaceae > Prunella > Prunella vulgaris. The sequence goes on from JAPKLY010000413.1 coordinate 64,028, forward strand.
ATCTAATTTAATTAAATCTACTTTAATTAAATATTTATAATTCTATTTAATAGAATTATTATAATTCTCCATGAATTAAATATTTATGATCTAATCAAATATTTAATCTGACCAACTTAATTTGTAAACATGAGTTACTTATTGTGTGACCCATACGCCCTCATATGTCAAGTGATTAGTCAAACTAATGTTCTTAGTTGAACCCTAGACAATAAACCAGACAATCTCAACATATGAGGTACGTTGTGAGGATATAGCAACAGACTGTAATGTAAAGTTCACAGTGATACGATCCTTTCATTCACGAATTCTCTAATTAAGTCTAGAACATGATAATGTGTCTATTATAATAACTTAATCAAGTTATCTCATTCTACTAATTGATCATATTATCACATTTGAACACTATTTCAAATGCGATGTGCATTGGGCAATGACTAACGATCCAATTAGTTATGAGAAGTCGAGTATTCTCTCCAAATCTATTTGAGGAAAGAATTCTATCTTGGCTTAACTACCACGCACATGTACTTCGTGATGTGCCCAACACATGCCATAGCTACCCCATTCAGAGTGCAAGCGTCGGTTATGGTCAAAGCCCATCACTCCATACATGTCGTGTGTATTGACCTTAAGTCAGAAGACCATTACAATACTTCACAAACCAATACTATCATAGACACGTAACTAGAGTACATCAAATGATTTCTCGATTGGGTATGCCAATACTCTTCAAAGTATTTGTGCATCCATCATGAGATACCTAGTATCTTACAGTTGTGAGAATCACTACACCATTTAAGGGTATGATGCAGATCACACACCAATCTCAATCGCATCATCGATATCCTATTCTCGATGATCATTGTTGGGGCTACTTTAAGAACTATGTTATAGTCCTCTGAGTCTCACATCTCAATGACAACATTAGTTCATGGGAACACATATATGAATATATGCAAACAATTAGACATACTATTTTATAAGTGTATTACTGAATATTATTGATCAAATCAGTAATACATTAATGACTGAATATGATCAAGTATAATGTCCTCATAATGATTGTATCTAGGACATATATACTAACAGAATCTTCATAGCCCTTACCTCGATCATCATTTCAGTGGATACTGGCATGTGTCGCTTCTCGGGTGACCACCTATCTAGGGGCTTTGCCCGACAATATTGTGTCGTGGGTTGTTCCACTTGCAGCTTGATTTGTAATCTCTCTTAATGACGATCAATGCAACATGGATATCTTCTGGGGTCCTTATTTGCTTGGGAAACCTGAACTGCTCGTCGTCTTAAGCTTCCCGAGGATGGGGCTTCAGTGTTATATCCCCTACCTCCTCTGGAACGTGATCATTATGAGCTTGTATTGGAGTTTGACAAGTAGAACGAGTAATCGTGAGTTAGGGAAAACCATACACTTCTAGAGCCTTGCTAAGTCATGAATCTAGCTAAAATACACACTCTTTATAATGTCAAATATTGATATGATTATTATACTAGTGTTGGGTGTAGCTGCTAGATTAATTAAATCACTAAATACAACTAATGGAAAAATATATTGAGCTCCAAAATTAGGTATAATTTTCCCCTTTTATTATATATATTTTCGGATCCCTTTACATTGGCCTAAGAGGCTCTATTTATAGTATGTGTTATAGAGGTGGGTGACCTACATTTGACCTATTTTTCAGCTTAGGACAGTCATAGATGGCATAGCGGCCCAATCGCTTGCCGCCACGTGTCACCCAAATGGGATTTCCTCAATATAATCATTCATTTTACCGCTCAATCTTATCTCTGATAATCTGCAGTGGTGACTTCCATTGGACTTCTACAAGACATCTGCGGGCAGAACATGCGGGTTGATCTGTGGTTGCAGAGTCTTCGAGTATCTCCGGGGCCTGGTCTTGGTCCAATTCCTGTGCCCGTAGTCCTTTGATCAAGCAAATTTAGTTGTGGGAACCTGGCTGCGAGCCCAAATTGATGTGAGTGAGCCCTCTTTTGCTTCCCTGACTCTGAGTTTTGGCAATGTGACAGCTCAGACAGCGGTCTATTCAACATTTATATACATTATACTATTATGATTTTATACTTAATAATATATTATGTATTGTATATATACTACTGCACCTGCTGCCATATATGGATTATTAGAAGTTCATTCATTGTCATGCATAATCTAATTATACATCGTTGTTTATTTATACATATAATCCTATATTTATCATTCTTAAGATTATATATGTCGCTGCATGCAATATTTAATTGTTGAACAAGTTTAAATTAAAAAATGTACTTATATGGGCTATTTAACACTTCTTAATTTTATATTTTACATTTTATCTCACATCGATATTAAACTTAATGTTAAACATGACTTCAACATATTATAGACTGATAGAAGGTTGTTATTTAGTTATTCTACCAAATTTAATATTTTTTATATCTCACTATAATTAAGGAAATCATTTTGTTTATCATGATAAGCTTATCATGATATTATTTAAAAGTATCAAATATTTGGTCAAATGTATCAAAATATGCATCTGGTGTATCAAAAGTTGAGGCCAATATAGATTTAATTGACCTCAGCAATTTGATACACCTGATGAGATTTCTGATACACCTGGCTAAATGTTTGATACATTAAAAATTGTTCATGATAAGCTTATCATAAACTATTTTCATACAAAACTTTACCTTTTGTTTATCACATTCTAATTAGTGGTAAAAAGTAAAAACAAATGTAATTATATTTTAAATAATTTACCTAGATTTATTATATCAGTGTATTGGTAAATTCATGATGGCTATAGTAAACCATGCATTTCGATCAACATTTAACAGTTACAACGAATTGTCCCAAAATTTGAATTAAATTCAATAAAAAATTATTACATATAAATGTATATAACAAAGCGATGTATGTTATGCTAATAAACAGCATTGTATTGCATAAAAGTTACTGATTGATGAAAGTCACACCATACTTATAGTGTATGATCTAAAATAATATGACACATTTGTTTAAACTTCGATACCTCACATTGCCGATATAATTTTTAAGATACATTATACTTTGAAGAGAAACATAGGTTTGATGCATACAAAAGTCTCGTATGTTGGTTTGTGATATGTGTGTCGTCTTACAAATACCAGGTCAATAAAACTAACATTGATATATATATATATATATATATATATATTTCTTTTAGAGCATATTTCCTATGGTATAATAATATAATTAAAATTTTAATATTAGACAAAATTAATCTTAATATAAAAGATGAATTGGATATAACTTCTTCTTTTTTTATTAATTTAGGATTAAATTACAATCACGAAGGAAAAAATATATGTCTTGATAAAAATCACAAAATTTAATAATTTTTTATGCAATTAATGCTAATAATTATTAAATGGTTGAACTGACATATTAATCAATTTATACAAGACTAACTCTGACTGGAACACCCCAATTATAAAACCCTAATTAAAAAAAATCACTCAAAAAATTCCATCTTGCAAAACACCCCTGTGAAGTCCCCCCACCCCACTCACACGTATCAACTACACCATTTGAATATATTTCACCACTCTCTTTCATATATATATATATATATCCCTCTCTCTCTCTCAACGATGTTTCAAAAATTGGCCACAACCATCACCACCAAAATTTTATGCATTTTCTTATGGAGAAAGCGGGTGGCAGTGCAACGAAGGAGGGTGACGGCTATGACAGATGAAAGGGGGCATCAATCAAAGGTTTCATTTGCCCCTATCTGATCTAGGTTTTGTCCGCCGCTACCGTTGTTCTGCCGCCGCCCCCATTTCGCCATGCCCTGGCCACAATCCCACAATCCCCTTTATGTCTTCTCCATCCCGCGGTCGCCCTCATTTTACCATGCCGTGGCCTCCATTCCATCATCATCGTCCCACATTATCTTTCTACCACCATCCCCACACTCTCCCATTGCAGGTCCCTTTCTCTTATCCTGAAGTCGTTCGTTGCCCCTTCATCCACTGTTGCCGCAAGGGTTTGACCACCGTCTGGCGCCGACTGCCCTCTGTCTAATTTTTTATTAAATTTTTATTTGTTTTTTATTTTGTCTCAGTCATTGCTAATTTGGGATTTATTTAATTTTGCAGGTGTGTTTTCGATCTTTCTATTTTCGACGACAATAGTGAGATAGGGTTTCATTTTCAACCCCCCACCTTTTGAGTGTCTTCCACATCACCAAGCTGCAATTTTTTTTCATTTTTTGAAGATAATGAAATTAGGGATAATATTGATGATATATTTCGTTTGACCCTTCCATTTCTCATTTTATTTTTGATTAATTTGTCCATATTTTTTTTATCAATTTTTATTTTTTTGGGGCAATCTGTTTTGCAATTATTTTTTGGGACATTTGTTGTTGTGTATCATAGTGATTAAAATGGTGAATTTTTTGTTGTTATCAATTTTATCATCTATGCAATTTTTGTGGGTAAATATTAATTTTAGATCCAAAGTCTGCCTTTTTTTGCTTTTGATACCCGATCTAATTTAGACATTCTCAAAATTGATCACCGAACTTCATTTTTCTTCTCAAAATTGATCCTAATGTTTGTTACTCATCATTCATAATGGAGCCAATAATTTTAAGGTTGAAAATATAATTAGTTGAAATTATGTAGAAATATTAAGTTTTAAATTCACCCCACTTATATATATATATATATATATTTATACTCCTTCGTCCTATAGAAATTTGCACATTTTTCTTTTGGACGTCCCATACATATTTGCATACTACTAAAAAAAGAAACATTGATTTGCGTGCACACTCACAAACCTAAACACATATCTACCCACTTGTCACTATTTTATATATAAATCACATTTTTCTTAAAAAATATGTCATCTTGCAGGGTGCAAATTCCTATAGGATGGAGGGAGTATTAAAATAAAATCTAAAAAAAAAACCCACCGTCTTCTCCTTAATTTGCCTCAACCATCACCATGTAGCAATCGCCTCCACCATCCCACAATAATCACCACTTCTGCCACCACCAAAGCTAACAAAACTCACTCTAATCTCCACCAGTTATCAACAATAAACATTTTTTTATTCAGAATTTCGTTCAATAGGTATGTAGAATTTTGATTCACACTTCCTTTTTCTGTCATCAAAGCCTTCATTCGAGCGATTGAAAATGTAACCAATTAGGGATTCTGACTATTGGACTTATTACGCATCTAGGGATTCCGGCTATTGGATATATAATTTTGACAAAGCTTTGAACGACGGCTGATTTCAGGTCGATGGTGGATCTTTTTGGTGGTGATTTCCATGGATAGTAGTGGAGCTTCAATGTAATTAGCATTGAGTGATTGGTTTCGATTGAACGACATCGGCTTAGGAATGGTGTAGTGATGATTTCAAACATTGGTTGTTGTTCCAGACATCTGTCTGTGATAGTGGGTTCCTTGATTGTCATTGTAGTGTGGTTGTTGGTGGCTTTTTGAGCTTCAGTTTTGGTGACAATTGAGTGGTGACTCATGCTGTGTTTCTTCATTTCAGTTGCATAATTATATTTAAGTAAAAAATATGTTAAACAATTATATTTTTACCTCTAAATAATTAATTTTCGTCAGTCAATGATGGTCAATTGATTATAGGGCCACTATTGAAAGTAAAAATAAACTTTGGTAATCAATTTTGAGAGTGCCCAAAAGAGAGGGTACCAAAACTGGAAAAAAGGGTAAATTTTGGGTATTAAAATTGATATTTACCCAATTTTTATTGTCTTTTATGCAATATTTTTCGTGTATATGCAAAATTAAAAGGGGGACTTACTAATATGGCCAAATGGTTTACTCTAACCACAAATAAGGCCACCTACCTTTTGTTCTTACAACCAAGGCCAAAATAATAGGCTTGCCAACTCAGCAAGATCATTTAATGCATGGAATGAAAAACGTAGCCTTGGTAGGGGTATGATTGCATTCTTTACAGAATAAACAGTAGTGAACTGTACAAAAAGAAAATTGATGTGACGTTGATGCGACCAAATGTAACGTTTGAGTAAAAGTAGTGAAAAAACTGGCTTCTATTTGAGCGGTTCCAGAAAATTGAAGACATGAAAGGTTACACTGTAGAAGGGAAGAGGATTCACCGAGGAAAAGAGGAAGATTCATTACGAGAAGGTATGTAACTTACAAACGATAGAAATGTAAGATACTGAACAACTGAATGTCTATGATAAACTAAAATTTGGACCATCGTAAGAATAGGTGATGCATTCATTTGAAATTTTGGGTAAAATTTCTAGGTTAACATTTTCCTAAATAAAACTGGATGTTTGAATCTTTTATTGTGTAATTCTTCTGGTGTAAATAAGTACGGTCAAATGCATAGCATTATTATTCACAAAATCAATGTGCCAGTTGAGATGACAAGGAGAAGGGAACTAGGTTTGCGTTTCCATAAGAGAGAAAATTTCAGGAAAGATGATACACGGAGAAATCACCACGGAAGAAGAGGTAATGTTATCTTCTTAGCTACATGTATTAGTAGGTGTACAACGGTGGGAAAAATAATGTGTACGGCTGATATACGATTTTGGGTGTATGAGGTCGGGTAAAGAGAAATGATTAAATGTACCACTCTTGCTATTTGTGTACCACGTAGTAAAATAATATACCGGCCATATGTAGTCAAGGAAACTTTTCAATTTGTCATCCTGCATATCATTGAAACATGCCATGTTTGACATTTTACATAAAAGTAATTGTAACGATGGTTTTATATGTGATATATTTTTTATTTTTGGTTTTTGTAAAGGAAGAATGACACCTAATATTCAATTTTTGAACCTAAGAACTTGTTACTTTTTGAAATACTAATGTATAATATTGAAAAATATGTAGGGTGCAATAAGGACTAAGTTTGTTTGGACAATGTGCAATGCAGATGCTGAAACTCCATCAAGACGAAGGTCACAGAATGTAGAACGTAGGAAGAAGTGATTGGATGGTAACCACAGATGAGGTAATAAACATCTGACAGAAAGGTGAACATAATGTCTGCAATATTGTCTGTACGTGCTAGGTGTTTTCAACTGATGTTACTAGATATTATAATAATAAACTTAGGAAGTGAATATTTTAAATGTAATGAACTGTTGTCTGTAAAACTAGGAAAAATGCATGACCCGAGTACATCAAGGGGGATAATGGGGGATATCTTGTTTTAATCGACAACAGATTCTAGTGACTCAGACATGGGACCGAAGAACTGTTTTGGTAAAACTCAAACCTTCATTTTAAATAGCAGAAATTTGAAGGATGCATTATTGTACATGTGAGTTATAATATCTTATAATTGCTTGACTAGGTAGTAAATGCCCAGACGATGGTAGGAATTATTTTAGGAGCAATTTAGTTACGGTAGCAAAAGAATCCAAAGTCTGCATTCAATGATATGCATCTGGTAGAGATACGGAAGACACCATTCTGGCTGCTATTTGATGCCATTAGGAATGTGGATTATGAATGTTATAGGATTATGTGGCATAAGAATGAAGAAGATATAAAGCACATTATGAGTACGTATGACCAACCGTCAGGTGACTTCATTATTGGAGGAGAAAAAATGAGAGTTACCAACAGAAATGTGCAGATGATATTTGGACTAATATGTGGAACTACGCATATACCGATGAGAAACACATATTATATTGTGCCAAGATGGGTTGCCAGATGTTTTGAGCTTGAAGTCAGTGGTAATAGAGGTGGATATCTGTTGACAAAAAGGTTAGTTTTTCCAAGAAATCAGTTTGTGATAGAGTTAAACGATGGCAGGAGAAATGGTGATGTAGCAAGGTTGATTCACATGTATTTGATGGCTTTCTTACTTACACTGGGGAGAAACACATATGTATCGTGGCATTACACATTGTACCTTGAAAAAGTAGAAGATATAAGGAACTATGACTGGAATGTTGTTGTTGTGTCAATGTTACTGAGGCAGCTGTCTGGAAGCCGGAACTTGAAAATTGCAGGATGTGTTATCTTCTACCTGTAAGTATTTACAATTAAAGCTATATGAAATTGATTTAAAATACCATAGATTGTGATATATGAATTAATTACTGAATATATATATGTATATATATATATATATATCCTTGATGTTGCTAAAAATATTTTTGGCTATGCGAGCACACAAACATGATGGAGCCCACATATACAGGTGCATTTCCACGCTTCCCAAAGTGGGACTTGACAGCGTTAAGCAAAGTACTTAAGGGCATAAGGCTAAGTAGACTTGGACCGGTTGATATAAGTACATACATATAGAGTGAAAAGAGAATTTATATTTAATGGATATTAAGTTTTCGATTGATGTAATGAATTTTGCAATGAATTAGTTATAAATGGTTTGCTTTGCTACTCTTGTACTTCTGTACTTCCAGATACACAGAGTGGTATTGAAACCCATAGCATTTATAAAGGAGACACTTCGAAATCTGGAGAAGCAGTGGAAGGAAGGAATGAAGCAGCGGTGTTATTTCAGAAGGCGAAATAGAAAGTGATTTAGGCGAGAGGGCAGAACAATATGACAATTCAACATGGAATGAACAGACAGATTCAAACATATGTGTATACCCGACTATACTTATAGTCACGCGTACACCAAACAAAAAATTAGATGCACGTAGAGCATTAACTAATCGTACACCAATTAGAACAGCGGGACCAAGACAGAATCAAATGGGTGAGTTTACCAGGAATACTCCTGATCAATTAAGGGTACGAAGTGTGCACGGTGTCTAGAAGGCAATTTTTGGGAGTACAAGGGATAGTGAGCCTGGAAGTTCAAAGACCGTGGAGGAGCACCTGAAAACTAGAACCACAAATAGTAGTGTCATTGGCAGAGACAGGGGCAGAAAAACATATTGTTGGGGGGTGGTGGGAGCTGTTGAAAGCTTTGTGAATGAAGAAACAATAGCAGTTGCTGGAGAAACTACTGAACAATACGTGAGTCAGTTAAAAGCTGATAATATGAAACTTGTTGCTAAGATTGGGGAATTGAAACAAATGATTGGGGAAAAGGAGAAACTGTTAGGTGGGGTGGATAGACAATTATTTGAGTCTGAGAGAAAATGGAGAAGGAAATCAGCTGAACTAGGGCATTAGAGGAACATATATTGGTGATAGAGAACAGAAATCATAAGTTGGAAGATGATGTAATGCAAATGAAGGTAGTTATTCAGGAGAAGGGTTTGATAAGTACGATGAGCAAGCAGTGGAAAGACAATTTACTGAGGAAAGAAAAAGAAATTGTTCAGCTGAAACGTGAGGTTGTAAAGTGAGAATGCAGAACTGTCCATTACAAAGAAGGTGGTTGACACTATTGCAGAACTGTCCATTACAAAGAAATAAAAGGTAAAATTGGAAAGTGAGAATGCAAGCCTGGCGGATACAATCCCAATATTTGACATGGTAGACAGAGAAGGTGAGAGCAATGATGCAGGATCACCAAAGGAAAAGTGGAAGAGATCTAAGAAGGTGGTTGATCAGAGCAAAATCATGCGAAGGGTGAAAGCACGTACGCAAAGCGACGATAGGAAGGCATTGGAGATATCACCCCAAACGAATAAAGGTGAGTTGGTTGCACTACATGAAGGGAAAGAGAAGTAGAAAAAAATGCGATGGGACATGTCGTTAATGCTATGCGGAAAATAACAAGTGAAATAAAAGCAACCATTGATGACTGCTAGAATGACGGTGGAGAAGAGTAAGAATCTGCCGATACTTTAATATATTGTAGTGTATTTTGTTATTGTATTGCACTTATTGATTTATTATGGAAAAGAAATAATTAGAGAGTAAGTACAAGTATGATGATATGTGTCTTTTTCACATGAATGTAATTTGCTAATTCTTATATGCAAAAAATATGTAGGTTCGTTGCTTGGGGAGCACGGAATGCGATGGCAGTGGTATACATGAGAGAAATAATTGCAATCTTGCATCATGATAGGCTGTTTACTGGGGTAGGTTTGAGTGCGTAAATAGTCTTTAAATTGTTTTTTGTAGTATTTGGGAAATCGACAAAAAAATGTGAATTCACATATTAATATTGGTAGCGTTATTTATTAATGACTGACCACCTCTTGGTTTAACAAGGTCGTTGATTCATGGGCTACGATATTGCAAAGCAAGTACAATGCAATGTAAACAAATGGATGTGCCATCATTTTTTCTGCATCTTGCTGGGTAAGGTTAAACAATTCATTAACTAGATGATATTTTTGTTGCAAGTATAGGTATTTTTGCATATAGATATTTTATTCTGGTTAATGTAGGAACTGATATTGGCAAACAAACATGGAAGAAGCAGAAGTTTGATCGAGTTGGTAGAAAAGAGACTGGAGACAGTCCAATTTACTGATGTGTTGTTGTTCCCATTGTTAACACGGGATTATGAAAACGCTCAAACAAATGGTGGTGACCATTGGACGCTGTTAAAGTTGGATCTCAACACATGCAACTAGAGTTTTTACAACTCAATGAAACCGCAGTCAAAACATGAGAGGGATGTGCATCTTGAGAGATCCAGAATTGTGGTAAGCACCTTGGAAACATAATCAATTTGAGGAATGTATTCTCATGCAGAAATGGTAAAAGAAAATTACAGGGAAAAACTTATAATTTTTGTGTAATATGTTCTTGCAGATTGATTATGTGATGCCACTCCTGCAAACTTTTATAAAACACTCTCCTGCGAAGTACAATATGCTAGGTAGTAGGAACATTAAACTTCATCCGGTGTCGTGTCTGCAGCAAAATCCTGAGAGTGTAGACTGTGGAGTCATTGTTTGCTTCAATGTGGAATTTGATATGAACAGAAAGTATCCCACGCATAACGTATTTACGAAAAATACGTCAGGAGACTACAGGAATCGCATGGTTGAATGGTTCATGGACCCGGGTAATACTCAAGTTTACATAAATTAAGGTTACATTTGTTAACCGAATACAATGAACATATGAGTGTGATATGGTATGATAGGCATATGTTGGTCTACTAAGTTAAAATAGTACATGCATGGGTGATATCTTTAACACACATAATTGTTCGTTTTTCTGAAGTGTGGTGTGCGCACTGGGCTAGCTTAGACAATCTATGTTTCAGGGGGAAAACATTCAGCTGCTCAAGCCTAGACATTAATCTGACCTTGTTGTTGTTGTATTGTGCGTGTGAATTATGAATTCATAGGATCGCAGTGATTGCTTTACTTGGGTGTTTTGAATTGTAACATGTGGTCAGAAGGTTCAAATTTGTTTGTCATGTGGGGAGTATATATTGACAACATGACTAAGACTTATGAAGGTAGTGTAGGTAAGCAAGGGTAGTATTAGATGTAGGTATGGTAGGAATGATTGGAATACATACACCGAGATGGTGATGGTGAAGTGTTGGATTTATGGGTTTGAAAAAAGGCAGTGGTACAGACTATTAAACCATGGTACACAACGAAATGCTACGGTATAAAATAGCGTGCCATCTTTGTGCACCATATGCACGAATTGTGTACTATAAAAATTGTAAACTGTACAAAATGCGGTATGTACTACAGTTGCAGTGACTGCACCCTAGTTAAAAGTGGTACAAAAGTTTCTATTTGAGGGAGAGGTAAAATTCAACATTATTATTAGTATGTCCCAGGTACAATGACATGGGCACATTGTGTGAATGAATATTGCAACAACTAAAAAATGTGGGAATATTACATGTAGGATACAATTATATTGGGGCAATGATGCATCAATAGTACACAAAAAAAGCTTGAACGAGTTATTCAATGTGTGTACATATGTGGGATACACTAACATGATAGATATGAATATATTTGTGCAAGAGTCAAGCATTTTTGTGTGGGAAACTCCAAACACATGTATGGGAAATGATGTAACAAGAATTTATTGTTGTGCATTTTTTTAAGATGATATATAGATATACTATACTAAAAGAATTTAGTAAATAAATTATTGTGCATTTTGGTATAGACTATATGAATAATGTAGTACATACATTGTTGTGCATTTTATTATAGATGATATATAGGCATATAGTTTTGTGTAGTTTTTTATAGATGAAAAGGATACCACGTAATATAACTCATACATTAATACATAAAGGACAAGTGATATTTGCATTTCCAAAAGAAAACATCACCATAAATAGTATATTTTAACAATTGTATATTGTATGTAGATAAGTTGATGTTACACACCAATATTTCCGGGGGACATGTAGGAGTTGGTATGCACATGACATAAATAGAAACATGCATTTATAATTGGTGTGATATATGGAACAAACATGTGTGAATACACATTCACATAAAATAAGAAGCAAATATGTAGGACCACACTAACTTCTGAAGACAAATAGCAGTTATGGAGAAGAACACAATGGATAAAAGCAACAACTTCAAGTCATAACTATGTACATGTATTAGAATGTGGGACAAACTTAAAGGATATTGATGATGTTGAAGAAAAAAAACTAATGTACAGACATATACTATCGTGATTAATGCATATATGTAATAAATATTCGAGGGCATCTATTAAAACAGAATCAAACGCCCAGCGACATGTCTTTGCTAAATAAGGAAAACGACATGGAGCATATTCAGCTGGAAAAAGACAGATTGCAAATAAATTACTCATAAATGCACAAGTCAAAATACTTCAAAAGTACTGAATATTAATATTTAACTTGACCGTAATAGAACATGGACCATACTACATTAAAACCTAAATTGTTTAATATGTAATACGATATGATATTACATGATAAACAAGTTTCATTGGAGCAAAACATCGCATACTAGGGGAGGAACATAACAAAACATGCCGTGATGGCAAGAAGATCGCACAAACAAAAAAGAATGGCAAAAACCATGGAACAGCTAACCAAGACGGGCAACACTTTGGGTGAACGGGAAAATACTGCAACAATGATGCTGCCAGTTGGGTCCATTAATAGGGATGTAAACCTTGTCAATCAAATCGTACTCCACGAAACGACCGGATGACTTAACTTGAACAAGAAGTCTCCTCCCATCTGGGCGCAGCAAGCAAAGGGGTTGGATCCCCAATATGAACTCCTCTTCGTCCACATCATAACTGGCTTCGAACACCACGCGCTTCCAAGATCCATCTTTTGCATAGTTCTCCAGATCCCATAGTTCACAATCTTCAAATGAATAACTTATGCTAGATTATATGACAAGCTTATCATCATCGATGCACCCATCACCGTACGCAGTGATGCGAGACCTGCCCTGTGGTAGGCGAATAATCCTAAAAGTCTTGTTGGTGCAGTTGAAGCTGGCGATGCTCTCAATACGAACAACAGTAGATATTTGCTAGTTGAGACAACCATTGGCGTACACACTTGGGGACCAAATCGGTTATTCATAGGGGAACTCCCCTATGTGCCTCCACACTCTAGTCCTTGTGGAGTAGAAACGGACCGGGGTCCTGTAATATTGTGTGTTGAAGAGAACAATACGTACAAAGTTGTACTCAGTAGTCCCGGGAACGCAACCAAGGCCATAGAAAGCGGAAGCAAATGTGGCACCTTCTGGAAACACAATTTTAGGGATAGGTATCTCCCAAAACTCGTTTAACATCGGGTTTCCAATGAAAAACCTATTGTCCATTGTGTAGTTCAGTATGAAACTATTACAACTCGCAAGCGTGTACCATTTTGGGTCGCTATTGATGATGTATTATTTGTTTCCTGCATCGGAAGGATATGTAGGTTCATATCCAAGGGGGTAGAAGCCCATCTGGGCCTGTAGTATAAATCCAACACGATTCTGAGACTTCATGGCCACAAGATGCTTTACACAGGCGAAATACCTGTCGGAAATGGTATTGAACCAGGAAGTGTTGCTTCATGGCGGAAAGGTACTCACATGGGACACGAGCTATAATTTCCTCCATTATCTCATCAAGGAATATAGTCCCACCAAGATTAGGGGATGGAGGAATGTTAACCCGCTTTGTCATAGGAGAAATTATTGAGGATGAAGCTATTTGATTTGTATGTAACGGTGGATGAGTTTCGTTGGTAGGAGTGTGATGCACAAGGGAAGGTGTGAGAGTAACATGGTGGGGAGTGCATATGTAATGTGATAGTGTACTATTGGATTAGACGTCTTTTATAGGAGTGAGGCGTCTCTTGGGAAAGGTGGTGAGGTGAAGACAATATACGAAGAAGAGGGGTGTGTTGTATAAAGGGCGGGAATACATGTGGGCGGCGTCCATGAGGAGGTGTGAGAATCACACGTAAGAAGGGGCTTTGGTTTGTGTGGGTGGGAAAAAAATTTGTTAGCAAAATGACAGTAATGTGATGGTAATAATTAAAGAAAAGTAGAAAGGAAGAAGGGCCTCACATATACAATTGGCGTGTACGTTTGGTGTAGCTGGAAGTGAATAGTTTGTATTCCAATATATTTTAATTGGTATGAAGACATTAAAAAATAAAATAATCGAAAAATGGTTGTTTATGGAATTATATATTTTTAAAGTAAATATAGATACATACGTGACAATAAAAGCGAGACGTTTGTATATACAAAACTGTATACTCTGTAAAGAAAATGTCAATTTTTTACCCGTTCAAATTTATGAGTTTCTCCAACATTAGTCGGCGACTAGTCGCTAGTCGGTCCTTGGCCGACCCATTTTACACCAACTCACTAAAGAAAATATTTAGGGGTAGTAGTCGGCGCCTAGAGCACATTAGACAGCAACTAGGCCGACTAGATAAAGATTAGATTTATTAAATGTCGACAAAGTCGTTCCTGATTAGGCATGTTTCACGGTTTATATTTTTTTGGCAAACCCTAAGTATTTATAAGACAGATTGCAAATAAATTACTCATAAATGCACAAGTCAACAGACTTCTAAAGTACTGAATATTAATATTTAACTTGGCCGTAATAGAACATGGACCATACTACATTAAAAACTTAAATTGCTTAATATGTAATACGACATGATATTATATGATAAACAATTTTCATTGGAGCAAAACATCCCATACTAGGGGAGGAACATAACAAAACATGCCCTGAGGGCAAGAAGATCGCACAAACCGAAAAGAAAGGCAAAAACCATGGAAAAACTAACCAAAACGGGCAATAGTTTGGGTGAACGAGAAAACACGGCAACAATGATGCTGCCAGTTGGGTCCATTAATAAGGATGTAAACCTTGTCAATCAAATCGTACTCCATGAAACTACCGGATGACTCAACTTGAACAAGAAGTTTCCTCCCATCAGGGCGCAGCAAGCGAAGGGGTTGGATCCCCAATTTGAACTTGTCTTCATCCACATCGTAACTGGCTTCGAACACCATGCACTTCCAAGATCCATCATTTGCATAGTTCTCCATATCCCATAGTTCACAATCTTTAAATGAATAACTTATGCTAGAGTATATAACAAGCTTATCATCATCGATGCACCCGTCGCAGTACGCAGTGATGCGAGACCTGCCCTGTGGTAGACGAATAATCCTAAAAGTCTCGTTGGTGCAGTTGAAGTTGGCGATGCTCTCAATACGAACAACAGTAGATATTTGCTAGTTGAGACAACCACTGGCGTACACACCTAGGGACCAAATCGGTTATTCATAGGCGAACTCCCCTATGTGCCTCCACACTCTAGTCCTTGTGGAGTAGCAATGGACCGACGACCTGTAATATTGTGTGTTGAAGAGAACACTACGTACAAGCTTGTTCTCAGTGGTCCCGGGAACGCAACCAAGGCCATAGAAAGCGAAAGCAAATGTGGCACCTTCTGGAAACACAATTTTAGGGGTAGGTATCTCCCAAAACTCGTTTAACATCGGGTTTCCAATGAAAAATCGATCGTCCATCGTGCAGTTTAGTATGAAACTATTACAACTCGCAAGCGTGTACCATTTTGGGTCGCCATTGATGGTGGATTATTTGTTTCCTGCATCGGAAGGAAATGTCGGTTCATACCCAAGGGGGTAGAAGCCCATCTGGGCCTGTAGTATAAATCCAATACGATTCTGAGACTTCATGGCCACAAGATGCTTTACATAGGCGAAATACCTGTCGGAAATGATATTGAACTAGGAAGTGTTAACTTGCTTCATGGCGGAAAAGTACTCACATGGGACACGAGCTATAATTTCCTCCATTATCTCATCAGGGAATATAGTCCCACCAAGATTAGGGGATGGAGGAATGTTGACCCGCTTTGTCATAGGAGAAATTATTGAGGATGAAGCCATTTGATTTGTGTGTAATGGTGGATGGGTTTCATTGGTAGGAGTGTGATGCATAAGGGAAGGTGTGAGAGTAACATGGTGAGGAAGTGCATATGTAATGTGATAATGTACTATTGGATTAGACGTCTGTAAAGAAAATGTCAATTTTATACCCGTTCAAATTTATGAGTTTCTCCAACATTAGTCAGCGACTAGTCGCTAGTCGGTTCTTGGCCGACCCATTTTACACTAACTCGCTATAGAAAATGTTTAGGGGTAGTAGTTGGCGCCTAGAGCCTATTAGACAGCAACTAGGCCGACTAGATAAAGATTAGATTGATTAAATGTGGACTAAGTCATTCTCGACTAGGCATGTTTCTCGATTTTAATTTTTTTTGGCAAACCCTAGGTAATTATAATAAAATAAAACTAAAATTACCTAAACATTAATTTTCTTTTGATTTTTAAATTATCACTTTATTAAAATTTGAGTTTTATGGATATTATCACTTATATTTTAATATTGAAAGGTCGTAATAATTTTTTTTATTAATTTATCTACAATGTATTATTAATTCATTAAGTAATTAATTATATTTACCATTTAGGTGCTTCCGATTAGTCCCCGACTAATCCGCAACTAGTCGCTCAAGTTGCTAGACCCTAGTGGTCCGATCGACTAGCGACTTTTAGAACATTGATCTTGGGATTGATTTATCCTTATTTGTTAAGTTTGATAATTACAGCTTTAAGAATAATGAAATAAAGAAAATAAATTTATTTTTAAATCAAAAAATTTAAAAGAAATAAATTAGATTACATGGTATATTAATTTGTATATGCGTGCACATATAATTGGGATAATATAGGTGGGAAATTGTAATAAAGAAAAATATCACTGACTTTAAAAAAGTGTATATTTGGTATCAAGTCATTCAAATTGATTTCTCCTTCATGTAACAAATGTCACCCGATTATAAATAAACATGTTCTAAACAATAGCCTAACTTTGTCCAGTTTACCTATTTACTTAGTTGCTAGGTTGGTAAGATATTTTCCGAACAATAATAAAATAGCGAACACACATAGTGTTAAGAGATAATTTGACAATATTAGTAAAGTCACTATTAATAAAAATATAAATATTTATTTAATGTATATTGTACGAGTTCAACAAATGATGGCGTAATTATGTAAATGCATGGTTTTAATAGAAGGTAGTGAGATTGTAAAGTTGGTTAGTGTTTGTGAGGTGGGGCACGAATAAATCACACAACTTACCAAAATGGAACAGTGATGATAATGTTGCGTGAGAAAAAAAAAATATAAGGCCGGTGATATGTGGATAATTTAACGAGTGACTATAAGAAACGAAAAAGGTAGATGAGAGAGTATATTTTAAAGAGTAGGTATTGTGTGAAAGTGGTTTATATCATGAACCATTTTTTAACAAGGCAAAAAAAAATTCATAAATATAAATTTTATATCACAAAGTGGTTTATATCATGAAAATGATTTATATATTACTTTGCCTATTTGAAAAGGCTATGCGGAGACAAGTGGGTATAGGCAAATAGCAGGCAGGTATATGTAGATAGGGTATGCAGGGAGGCGTAGGGGTATGTGTGTGGTGATCTGATGTGTCAGTGTGTCCTAAGGTACCAGGAAAAAGGGTTGTGTAGTGCACCAGTGTGTGAGTTCTGTACCATTTGGTTATAATGTGTATTTTGTCCGTATAATGTGTACATCTAAGACAAGAAATGTACCATTGGTTAAGTATGTGTACTGTGGAAAATGACTATTAGAATTTATCAGTCTGATAAATATAACCGTTGTGGGATATATGGCCAAGCGGAATACATCCATATGTGTGTATAAATATGCAACATTAGCTACACTACATTTCACAACACTACTTGGGAATAAAAAAGATATAATTAGAAGCACAAGACAGTAGATTTGAGGGGAAGAAGAGATGTCATCTGTAAGACAACAAGAAGGTTGTGGTGTGTACCCAAGGTACAAGAAGTCCCACGTGTCGATGATGCGGAAAGCGCACAACCATATGGATAACTGAGACGGTGGCTAATCTAGGGCATCTTTATCACAACTGCGAGGAACATAGATTCTCGCATTGGTGTTTGCCATGCAATGCTGAAGAAATGGGTGCTGATAATGATGTTTCATCGACAAGACGAGTGATGTGCAATAACACGTGGGGGCATGCTTGTGGAGGAACAACGTATGTAATGCGACCGAGTACACAAGTTTGCGCAAATATTATAACGTTTATAGTAATGATGGTCATCATGAAGCTAATGAAGGTGTAAGGAAAATCTGCGAAAGGTGTAAGGCTGGGGTTAAACTGAGTTGTGTATCCAAATATTCAGTAAGGGGGGGTTTTGTAGTATGTATTTTTTCGGTGAATAAGATTTGACTACTTAGCTACCATGTGTATTAGTTTTCGAAATCACATCTCAAACGTTTACTAGCTGGTGTGTAGTTGTATACAATTAAGTGTTTTGTTTGCTTTCACGGAATGGTTGAACAATAATGAGTGTCATTGTCTAATTAGAAACATAGAAAATTTCTCAATTGAAATGAACAGAGTGTGCATACGTACCAATTTAAAAAACAGTAATAGAATATGGTTTTTTTTTAAATAGCAAGCTATTACAACAAGGATCACATATTTGGTTCATATATATGACAGTGGTAAAGCAGCTTGTGTAAAACTATAAATTACATAAATGAAGAAGTCCATTGGGATAGTGTTTATTAGTACCAACTTATGTATAGTTTTTCGAGTACTTGCAGAACTCTCCATATGTTAGAGTCGGGATTTCTTTGGATGACCTGGTGGGTTCTTTAGTACTGGAGGCAGCACTGTATCGCGATTCATCGTAGTCTACAACTCATACTTCTCGGTTTGAGGTATTGGTTGTATACTATACGTATAGCAGGCTTGGTATGAGGATGTCAAGAAATATTCATCTATGTAATGATCAAGAGATAAACCGTGTTGGATAATTACAGCAGAAGTGTGAGCACATGGGAAACCAGTTATATGTCATTGGTAGCACGAGCAATGCCTGTTTTCGACATCGACAACAACTGATGGTGAGCTCTTCACTTCAAACTTGGCGTTCCCCCACTGACATACCCTCCATGACTGAGACAGATAACACAAACCGACCCAAAGAGCATGTTTGGTTGGGCAAAGTAGGGTTGACCACGTCGCACTTTTGTTCTTTCTTTCCAGCTGCCACCTACTAATCTCTGTTAAGGACCAACATAATATGATCAACATAAACACAAAGTAGCAGTCATATTAACTTGAAGTGCCAAGAACTGAATACCTTGACGAATATGGTCTATCATTTGTGTGATGAACGGCTCAGCTGCGTTGGAAGTCAGTTCATCATATCGAACAATGTGTGGGGCATGCGAGACAGCCCATTTGTTGTACGACAATTGCGCTAACCAGTCTTCAGCTGCACGACCTCCAACTTTTTTGAAAGTTTCAATTCTCTCATCAAACAAACACAAATTGGGTGCGTATGCACACTTCCTGAACAGGTCAGCGAGCTTATGTTTGGTGTTATTCCGTAACCCCCACCAAATCTACCCTCAGATTAGAAAGGAGATGAAACAGACAAAAAAAATTGTTGGGCGTGGAAAAAATGAGTCGGAATGCTGACATTAATCCATAGTTCCGGTCGGATACATAGAAAATTTCCTTCTCATGTGTGCAGTGATCGCGTATCTTTGTCAAGAACCATGTCCAATTAGAAGTGTTTTCAAAATAGACAACCACAAATGCTACTGGAAACAGACCTACAAATAACATATCATAAAATCGAATAAACAATCATTCACAAATGAATATGAGATTAACTCACAGAGAAATGGGGTATATCATACACAATATGGTAATAGATAAAATAGCAGGTTATGTTACTACCTAAGCATTGTCAAAAATATTACTGTTATCTCCATCATTTACAATTGCAGTCAGCAACGTACCCTTTGCACGTCCATGGAGAAATGTACCATCAAGGAATAACATTGGCCTGCAAAATTTAAAACCATCTAGGCAAGGCCTGAACTCAACAAAAACACGGCTGAATCGTTGTGTAAGAGGATCTACTTCTAAATCGAACACACTTCTTGATACAAATTACACGTCACATTAACAGATATGGAATATATGTAAGTATATATTTCACATTGATTATAAGTAGATGTATACACAAGGGTTAGTGCGAACAACAACTAAAGAATACCATTGGAGTTCGTTGTATGACTGGTTGTATGAACCGAACAGGCTGTCTTTGGCCTCTTCGGCTGAACGCCAGCCTTTGTATGAACCGAACAGGCTGTCTCTCGTTCAATAATATTAATAATTCGGTTTTGATGTTGACAGACATGACAGAAGGGATGGGCATATGGGACGGCTGTGGGTTTGGATTTGTAGGGGCAAATCTAAAATTTGCATCAATAGTTGGGGGTTTTTATTTGAGGAAGTGCCTCTCCTTGTTATTATTGAACAGTTGAGGCTCTTGATGTAGATATACTAGAAATAATGGCTCTTGATGTGATTATCTCTTGAATCTTTTATTGTGTAATTCTTCTGATGTAAATGAAGTACGGTCAAATGCATAGTATTATTGAATTAGTCAAGGCTTTTATTGAGCAGTTGGGGTTTTTTTTTTGAGGAACTGCATCTCCTTGCCATTATTGAACAGTCGAGGCTCTTAATGTAGATATACTAGGAATAATGGCTCTTGATGTAATTATATCTAATTAAAAGGATATTATGTAAAAATAAAAAATTGCTTTTATGCAAAAATTTATTCATTCTGCAGATTTTTTTTTTCATATGCAATATCAAAGTTTAAGCAAAAATTAAAAAGTGAATTTTTCAAAAGATATTTTCTAATTTAAATTTTATAAAAATAAGAAAAAAATAATAAAAATTAAAATTTAAAATTAAAATCCAAAAAAAATAAAATGCAGCAAGAGTTGCATTACCTGCGATGCGATGGGGTTCCACCACATGCAATAAAAGTCAGCAATGGGCCCCCGTTTTAGGGTGTTTTGTAACAAGGACTTTTAATGTGTACCCCTGCAGATTGTGCATTAAAAATATGTGTGTGTTGCAATTATCTCTATGAATATATATAGGACATTATGTATTGGTTCAAAAAATTGACCCTATTTACAAATTAGTTTAATATATTTGCACAAAAATATATATTTTTGCATAGACGAGTGTTTTTATTTGCACGGAACCAATTTGTAATTATGTCATTTTTTGAACTATTTTATAATTTTTTCGTATATATATTTTTATTATATATTATTTTTATACTTTCATTGTATTATAATTGTACATTAGGTCGAGTATAATATTTATTACCACTATCATATTTCCTCCGTTCTAAAATTATTCGCGCATTGTATGTAAAAGTACATTTTAAAAAATTATATTTTTTTATGTAAAATAGTAGCATATGAGTAAAAATATATATTTTTGTAAATGTACAAATCAATTTTTTATTTTAAAATATATAAATAATTTTAAATAGACAAACAATACAAATAATCACGGTGCGAATAGAGTATGTGTTACGAGTAGAAAATTAAAATAAATGTGTACTATTGATTGATCGTGACATTCAATGTTCCTAACTTTATGGTAGATTTTGTGAATGTGAACTTGTTGGATTTTTGTTTTAATTGCACATTAGAAATTGATTTGCTTAATGTTGATGTTGTGTTTTCACTTGTCTCAATTTTGACGATTTTTAGGCATTTAATTTTCATATCGTGTCTTCTCTTTTCCGGGAAAACCAAAATTTTATAAGCATTTGTTTAGTAAATAGATACACTTGCTTGTTAATAATATTTTTATTTTAGACTATTCTAATATGATTATACTTACTTCGCGACCACTATTAATATATAATAAAAAGATGATATTTTTTTTTATATAAATGTGGTTCACCATATAAATTACCATCTAAATTCATTAGCTTTATGAATTATTATTCAATTTTTGATACGTTTGATTCAATATTTAGAATTCATGATTAAATATCTAATATTTCTAATTTTTTAAAGAATTTAATTGATAAACTTAAATTTTATATTAATATGTATATATTATTATCAAATATAAGTAATTTAAATTGTAAAAAGAAATTAATTATATGTACTTGATCGATATTCTAAACAATAACTTGATACACTGACCTTAAGTTTTGATATTTTTAATGAAATATGCTGAATGTACCAAAGGGAGTATCTAAGTGGGTGAACCATCCTAAACATAGTTTCTTTTAAATTTTTTTCTCGGGAAGGAGTTGAGTAGTAAATGTTGGGTATCGAAAGTGTTAGAATATTATTTATATATAGATTTTGATGATAGCTAAGTACATGATTGCATATTTGGAAACTAACATTTCAGGTTAAAAGATGAAGTCTACAGCTGTAGAGTTACAATTTGCATATTAGGAAAGTTACAATTTGCAAGGGATGTCTACAGCTGTAGAGTTGACGAACATACAGCTGAACAAGACCTTACAGCTGCAAAACTGTTCCTAGAGCTGAAGAGTAATTTGCAGGAGCAAAGCTACAATTCAAAGGATGAACATACAGTTAATCAAGACCATTGGTGAATCAAGTACAAGATTAACAAATGAAGATGCTAGAAGACACTTGATAACTTAGATTAGTGAAGCATTAAACTTGCACTCACTAAATAGTATTTAATGATGGTTTATCAAGAGATTCTGAGAACTTAATGAAGATTATTCAAAACCAAAATAAGGACAAATAGTGCATCTAGTACTATTGTGAGTGGAAGAGGAGGACCACCTCACATATGTGAGAGTTTATAAAGAGAAAGGGGAGCCGTATCTAGAATTTAAAATTTTGAATTCTCCAACGGATAAGTCACATCTCTTCCTCTATAAATAGAAGAGGATTTCAGAAGAAGCGGAACAACAACAACTCAACCATTCAAGCATTCAACCTTGAGCAAATCTACAACTAGCAAATATTTGAGAGCATACTTGAGAGATTTTTCTTTATGATTCATAGGCTAGTTTGTAGGATTTTCTTAGTAAAAAATCACATTCATGTTGTTTTTTCCTCACCTATTTTACTTTTGTAATATCTACTTAGTGTAAATTTTTCTTAGTGAGGTAAAAGACTCTTAGTGAGTCAGTTGTATTCTTAGTGAATATGTCAAGTATTTTACCTAGATTAGTGTTCAGAGTGAGAGCTATTTCAAAGGGGGAAAATACTTATACAAAGATCTAAGTGATCATCTTAGTGAATTTGGCACCTGAGTGGTGTAACAGTGGATGTAGGAACACTTGTTATAGTCTCTAAACCACTATAAACTTGCTTGTGTTATTTACTTATTTTCTATTATATCTAATTTTCATTGTATTTCTTTTACAATTTCATGCATCATTGTTTTTAAGTCTACTGCATAAAATTTGTTTAAACTGAACTTGGAATGACCAAGATCGGCTACACACACCCTATTTACCAACATTCGTAAGATGTTATCTCGTGTATTCGAAGATGTCTACTTTTTCAACCTCTACCCTTCTTCCTGCTAACTCTAAAAAATCGGCAACATTTGTCGGTTCAGATTTCAAGAGATATCTGTCTAAAATGCTGTTCTACTTGACTACTCTTGACTTTTCGCGGTTCTTAAGAGAAGATCCTTCTACTGCATAGGAGGGGAGCAACGACCAAGACCAGTTGAATGCTCTTATTGTATGGAGTCACAGTGATTTCCTATATCGAAACTATATCTTAAATGGTTTAGGCGACTCTATGTATTCCGTCTATGCAACCATTAAGACCGCCAAGGAATTGTGGGGGTCTTTAGACAAGAAGTACAAAATGGAGGATGCCGGCACGAAGAAGTTCATTATCGGAATGTTTCTCGACTTCAAGATGATCGATTCAAAGACGGTCATAGAACAAGTTCGAGAGTTGCAGCTGATAACCCATGAGATTCATGCTGAAGGAATGCAACTTTCAGAATCCTTTCAAGTAGTTGCCTTGATAGAGAAGTTACCGCCTCTTTGGAAGGATTTCAAGAACTACCTCAAGTACAAATGTCCTATTAGCCTTGAGGATTTGATCGTGAGACTAAGGATCGAGGAAGACAACTGAAAATCTGAAGTCAAGAGCGATAAGAAAAATTGAGAGGCACATGTGAACTTGGCTGAGTTCTAGAATATAAAAAAGAGAACGTGATGGCAAACAACAGAAACCTGTAAACAAAAAAATTAAAGGTAACTATTACAATTGTGATAAGCCCAGACACAAATCAAATGAATGTTGACAGCCAAAGAAGACCGATTAGAAGAAGAATTAGCATCAGACCAATTTTGCTGAGCACGACGCCCTGAATGAAGGAATGTATGAACTTGGTTTGTCTACTGTCGTGTTTGAGGTAATCTTAATAGATAATTCGAGGGAGTGGTGGGTCGACATAGGGGCTACCCGTCACATCCGTTGAGAGAAAGACCTATTCTCCACCTATCAAACAATCAATGGTAGAAAGCTCTTCATGGGTTACTCCGCGACACCAAATGTTGTCGGATTGAGAAAAGTAGTTTTGAAGATGACCTTGGGAAAAGAACTAATTCTTGTGGATGTGCTGCATGTCCAGGATATTCGCAAGAATTTAGTTTCCGGCTCCTTGTTGAACAAAACCAGATTTATGTTAGTATTTGAAGTTGATAAATTTGTACTGACCAAAGGTGGTCTATTTATTGAAAAAGGGTACCTTGGAAAGGGTCTATACAAAATGAATGTACTAATTGTAAAGTGCGACATTAAGCGCAATAATAATGAAAAGTAATGTTAATTACTTGGCTGAGTGTTCTAATTTATGGCATGGTAGATTGGGACATGTAAATCCAAATACATTATGATACTTGGTGTACTTAGATTTACTGCTTGCAATGGTAGTTGATTCACAAAAGTGTGAGATCTGTGTTGAGGCAAAATTGGCCAAAGCACTTTTCCATTCAGTGGAAAGAAGTACTACACCTCTAGAACTTATTCACACTGACATATGTGATTTGTAGTTTGCACCAACTAGAGGTGGTAAAAATTACTTCATGATATTTATCGATGATTGCACAAGATATCATCATGTATATCTTTTGAAGAACAAAGATTAGGCTATTGAAGCCTTCAGAAACAATAAGAATGAGGTTTTGAATCAACTTAGCAAAAGAATCAAGATGATTCGAAGTGATAGAGTTGGAGAGTATGTTGCTCTGTTTGAAGAATTTTGTTCACAAAATGGCATTATTCATCAAACCACTGTTCCGTACTCACCTCAATCAAATGGCATTGCAGAACATAAAAATAGAACTATAAAAGAGATGATGAATGCTGTGTTGATTAGCTTAGGCTTATCATAATACATGTGGGGGGAAGCAATTCTATCAGCTAACCACAATCTTAATAAATTACCACACAAAAAAGAGGGATAAAACTACATACGACTTGTGGAAAGGAAGAAAACCTTCCTACAGTTACCTCAAAGTGTGAGGGTGCCTAGCTAAGGTTGAAGTACCTAAGCCAAAACAAGTGAAAATAGGGCCTAACACTGTTGATTGTGTCTTTATTGGATATGCTCACAATAGTAATTCATATTGATTTTTGGTGCACAAATTGCACATTTCTGAAATGAACGCAGGAATGACTATTGAGTCAAGAAACAATGTGTTCTTTGAGACTATGTTCCCTAAGAAGGATAGGGAAGAAGTAAGTTCATGTAAAAGAACTTATAAAACTGCTAATGGTTAACCAGAGGTTAACAAAGAACCCAAGGTTGATGAGGAACCAAGACGTAGTAAACAAGCCAGAAAAGTAAAGTCATTTGGACCAGATTTTCTTTAATACATGATGGCGAATGAACTCAGAACAATTCAAGAGGCGTTGTCCAGTCAAGATGCACCTCTGTGAAAAGAGGCTATAAATAGTGAAATTGAGTCCATCATGCACAAATCATACTTGGGAGTTGGTTGATCTTCCACCAGGTTGTAACCATCGGGATGCAAGTGGATCCTAAAAAAGAAGTATAAAGCAGATTGATCAATTAGACAGCTCAGATAAGAGTGCTTAGGTATTTAAAATATATGCTAAGTTTTGGAATCTTGTATACAAAATATCCAGTAGTATTGGAAGGATATGCTGCTGCGAATTGGAAGTCAGATTCAAAAGACTTCAAATCCACAAGTGGGTATATGTTTACTATTGGTGGAGGAACAGTGTCTTGGAAATCCTTTAATCAAACTTGCATAGCTCGTTCCACAATCAAATCGGAATTTATAGCTTTAGACAAAGCTTGTGAGGAAGCAGAGTGGTTTAGGTATTTCTTAGAGGACATTCCTTGTTGGACTAAACCAATGCCTCCTGTGATGATACACTGTGATAGCTTGTCTACTATTTGGAGGGCACAAAGTCACATGTACAATAGTAAGTCTCGACACATTACATACGTAGGAGATACAATACCGTTAGACATTTGATCTCAAGTGGAGTAATCTCCATTGACTACGTGAACTCAAAAGAAAATATCGCGGATCCACTAACCAAAGGCATAAATAGAGATCAAATGTGTACTGCGATAAGGGAAATGTGGCTAAAACCCACACATTAAAGGGTGTTAATAGCGGTAACTCAACCATGATGACTGGAGGATCCAAGAAATTGGTTCAATGAGACAACAAAGTTATGAAGCACTCAAGTATGCACTTGAAAATAATTCTCCGCTCATTCTCAAACCCGCTCGAGTGCAATATATCATCCTGATCTGCCTTCAGCTGCATAAAATCCTGCTAATGTGTTGTAAGGATAAGCTTCACAGCTTTTAATGATTTCTATATCCCCAAGGGTGGAGTATTGCAAGTTACTCTTGATAGGAGATCATCTATATAAGCGTTAAAGTGGGGCCGCTTCTAAAGTGATGAATTCAGTACACGCTTATGAATCCAAGATATGGTCCAGGACCAAAATAGATAATAATGTGAGAACCAAAGGGTATCACAGTTGTTACTGCGTAAATGTCATTTTCTTGGTTTACACGAAAAGCTGACCAGTTCAAGACATCATGTTCATCGAGTGGCGAGTAAATCCGATGATATCAGACTAAGGAAGGTTCAAAGTCAGTTGCTACCTATCCTGTTGCAGTAACAATTTGTCGGAACTTCCTTAAGTAGTCACATGTATTAATATCATTCATATGGGGGATTGTTTGAAATTGATTTGGAATTTGGGTGGATGACCCAAGTTTGACCAAATTTATCATGATGTTCCATTGGTGGAAAATGGAATTAAGTTGCTAAACATTAATCTACATTCGGAGTAGATATTTGGATTATTAATTTGCTCAAAACCAATTTCGGGTGAATGAGATATTAATATATGAACTTAGCAACTTAACATGTTGAAGAAGGTGAACAAAGGAGAAAATAAGGAAATATTCCTTGTCCCACATAGGAAAATGTGAGGACTTTGGAGCCCCTTATACGTAGACATATGAACATTAGAATTAATAATATTCAATGGTCTACATATTGGTGCCTTATACGAAGGGCTAACCTGATGACCTTCATGTTACACCCGCACCGGCACGGGCTCGAGCTCGGACATGCGCATGTCGTACATAGTCATATTGGACACTTTAGAGGTACACTTTGCACAGACGCATTGTCGCAAGGAGCTGAGGAACCTTTAATTTTTGAACGGGTCAAGTGTGACCACCAAAAGGCACCACATCTCTTCAACTATTATAAATAAGATCCTAGATTTCATTTTCAGGATCATTCACAACCAAATAAACCTTCTCCTCTCTAACAGCATTCAAACATCCTTTTAAGATCTGCATTAGAGTTGTATAGGGGGTTCCGGGTAACTATTTTTGACTCGCCGATAACTTCAGATTTGCAGTGCAGCATGTTGAAGTTCTAAAATCATTGTATGTTGGGGACGGTTGCCAACAATCCTTGTTGAACCAGTGTAAGTGACAATAACATCTTACGGAGAGCGAGTGAAAGTCATACCTCAACTTTCTATTTCTAAGTTCGTGTCAACATCTTAATCTTCCTATACACACACCCTATTTACCAAGAAGTTTTATCTATTGTATCTTGCAAATGTCGGTGGCTTTTGTTGATCAGTAGTAGGGATGGGCTAATATAGATAGACAGGATAAATCCCAGAGAGGGAAAAGGTGTGAGGAGCAATAGGGGAGGGACCTCTATCATCGAGATGAAGTTTTTTTTATCTCGCCATCTGTTTTATCCTGAGTTTCTGTCGCACTCGATATTAAGTTTGAATCATGGAAAATTTATTATGCTTTATTTTTGGTAATTTTGGTGATATGCTTTGGTTTTAGAAATCTGGTGTATTTCTCAAATTTTTTACGATTTGGATTAATGCAGTAATTGGTGGCCTCTTTGAAGGCCATGTCATTCCAAGATCCAGTGACCATTAAAATAGGTAGTGTCAGAAATGGTTAGCTGTGAGAGGGTGGTGGGGAAAGTGGTAATGTTTGTTCCGGTTTAATTTGATCTCTTCATTTACTTGAATATGTGTTGACATTCTTTCTTCTGCAATTTTTTTGTTTATAGCTATTACCTTCTCTCTTTTAAAAAAATCTTTATGTATATATATAAAGGACTGTACAGATGATAACTAAGGGGGCGCTTGTTTCAAATTCTTCAATAGTAATGGGAATGAAATTTTATTTTCCTCCTTTACCCTTAAATATGTTGAATGAGAGTTTGTGTTCATGGTGGTTACATCGTTAATATTATGCTCCAATTTTGGAAAAAAATGACAAAAAAGAGAGTTGTTGGTTGTGGTATGGAGGATTGATTGAGCAGGATGATTATAAGATGAGATGTAGGTAATCAAATAGGGATGATGATTACTTTATTTAGGAGGAAAAATAATGCTATGTACCTCATTTGTTCTCATTACATACAATAATTACTATGTGTATATCATCATTCTCATTACTATTGAAAAAATTTCATACCAAGCGGCCCCTAAGATGATATCGCTGATCCTTTTCTTATGTTGAATGATGATGACGATTGAAGAATAGTAGGAGCATTTATTTCTAGAAAACATACAAAGAATTTTTGTGGCGTGTTCACTTTAATAACATTAGTATAAAATATAGTTTATATTTTGTACGGACGTTGATAATTCTATTGGTATGAAAATGAAAATGTGATGATAATTTTAAAGGATTTTCATAGGGGAAGGAAAAAGAAATGTGAGTTAGTTCATCATGATATTTGTTTGCCCAAATGGTGTAACACGCAAGTGCACATGATCGTAGCAGTAGCAGTAAGGTAACCAAATTTATTTATCGAACTCAGGGAGATGGGAGACTGAAAGGTATTATTGTTGTTCAAATTTGAAACCCAACTAAAGCAATAAAAGTGGGAATGGTTTCGATGTCTACTAACTTGTCAAGAAAGAAAACTACCTATCACTTTTGTGCAAAGTGAGCAAGTGGAGAGAGTATGCATTAGTGTACTATCCTATGTTTTACATGGTGTTGTATCACGTAATCATGCAATGAGTTATTGGACAATCAATTAGGCAAAACCTCTTCAACATGCAAAGGTTTCCCTGGATACACATTAAAGCTCCTATTGTAGTGCCTATTCACTAAGAATAATTCTCATTATCCTAGGAATTTCATCAAACACCTAGCATGCATTTGCCTTGTGACAAGAAGATTAAGGAAAAGAGCTCAATTCTCATATATTGCTACTTCCCTAATGGCCGTTATGATCAATTCAACATGCCAAGTATTCATACATATCATCAATATAGAGAATTAATCATATAACATCTCATAGCATTCATAAGATCAACATTAACACCACATTACTCCATAGGAACCATACACCAATGCAAAAGGGTATTATACCATGGCTAATTGGGATAACAAATGAGCAATTAAACTAACTATCATCATCATAGCAATGAATTTAAAGAGAAATTGTAAAGTCTTACCTATTACAAGAGAAATGGTAAAGATACTAATTACCTTGAAAATCTATCTAACAATCCGCCAATAGAAAATACAATTCAATCGGTCAAAATGTAGCTCTTGATAAGATGAGAGTGCAGGAATAAATGGATCGACGATCCGAATGGTAGATCAAAAGTAATAGAAGAAATCGTAAGAAGAAATCTAATGAACCCAACTAGTAACTACCTCTAACTTCTAAGAATTTAGAGAGAGATTATGATGATGTGTGGATTGTGAAGAATGATCTAAGAAGTCTGAAACATGAAGTATATATAGTACCCCTTAGGGTTGGACCATTATATCCCTCAATAAACGCGCGAAAAGACGAAACAGCCCTCGAATTTGTGAAAATCCAGACCTTCGTACGATCCTGACCTTGTAGCCGCACGATCCGGTTCATGCGTGTGTGCGTGCGGAACCTTCCTCGCACGAACCAGAGATCCGACGCACGAACACGAGCTGTGGTCGCACGAACCTGGCTTGCCCCGTTTGATCGATCCTCGATTTCCTCGTTTTCTTCATATCTTGAGTTCTAGAGCTCCGATTGACTCGATTCTTTTTCCGTTGCGACCCTCTCTTCAAACTATTCGACATGGTATATCATTTGCCTCCATTGGATCAACTCACAATTTCTGAATTTTTACGAACTTGCTCGTCTTTCGCCAGTTTTGCTCAATTTCACTACAAAACACAATTTTCTAGCCAAAAAGGGTTAAATACACAAAGTATATCATTTTAGGGTCAAATATGAAAATAAGCACGTCAAAACCATAGAGAAATGGATGAAAAATCATGCAATTATGACCCTAATCACACCCCCAAACAAGATTGTTGTTCGGCCTCGAGCAACGAAGCGATAAGATAGGGGAATAATTGTATCAATGAAGCATCAAGCACAAGTCAAATGCCATGGAAATATCAATCAATGTCAAGAAAATCTAGCATGGAATCTTATCTAATCAACTATCAACAATGAATCAATAAGCAAGATATCAAATCAATGAGTCAAGATCCTCACAAGATAAGTGTTTAACTCAACCCTCAAGTGTATAGGCTCACTCAATCATCACACCACATACACATACTACCATAAGCTTGACTCAAGTCTACATTCTTCACCACTTGAAATGACAAATCATTCACACATCAATGAGGACTTTCATAAGGTTGTAGTGTTGGCTCTTTGGTAGGGAAGAAACATATGGATAATAGTGACTAAGTATGATTAGTAAAGCATAGAAGGAATCAAAGTAGAGATCATTCACTTCTTCATGCAAGTAGCAATCTCATCTTCATGCACTTTCAAAGATCATTCTTCCCTTTTTGACAAGTTGTGATCATACTCACAACAAAAGTCAAACTTGACCATAATTTTGCAAAAAATCAACCTTTTTCATTCCTTGCAAGCACTTGCTTTTGAACCTTCTTTTCACATCAATCCATGCATAGAATTTCTTTCCACCTTAGCCACCATAATCTTCATCAAATCACCAATCTTCCTTCCTTATTTTCACTCTACTAATCATAGGGACAAGAGAGTTCCAAAAAGGAAGGAAAATGGCTTAAAGTGTGGTTAGCCAAAAGAAATGTCTATAGGCACAAAATGGTAAGCAATGGATCATAATATCAATGGTAGGCTCATATGGCAAAGTGGCTCAATATAGATCAAAGAAATGCCTCATATCATATCATGTGAAATCTTCATCTAATGTAGCCTCAAATAAGACCAGAGCCAAGTTATAGAGTATAATGCACATGTGTGGAACTCACATCAAAGAATATCATCCGTTCAAGATTGAAACGGGCATCAATGGCTCAAAACTCACGGGATAACGTGATCAAGACTCATATCATATCCACATGCTCAAATCATCAAAGTCTCAAGAATCATAAAATCAATAACAAACTAGACAAGACATGAATCAAGAAATAAGTCCACTACATCTAACATGAACTCTCAACATCATCCACACAATCATAAGCATATCTCATGCATTATAACTCTAAACTAGCAACAATGTGGCTAAAATCAACAAGCAAAACAAGACATCAACATAAGCACAAGGTCTAAAACATCAAGACGCACTATGAATCAACAAAAGCATAACATTGCAATGAGATTTGCGAAACGAACACACCCCCAAACTTCTTTGAACCAAGGGTCTAAGAAGTTTGGCAAAGAGTGGAGAAAAGATCATGCAATGCTCCAATTAAAGCACAATACTCATAAGCAACATCATAATCCAAGATCATTCCATCACAACTAAGCAAATCAAAAGAACACAACTACTTAAAAATCCCACAATCTTAAAACAATACCAATACAAAATAAATTACACTAGAAATTCGGGAAAGGTAGCAAGATAGGGATAAGAAATCGTTACCCTTCCTCATGACGTTTTTATACATCACGGAGGAGGATAACTTGGATGTGTGAAGTGACGCTCCCTTATATGCCAATTCATCATCGCCTTTTGAGCCTCAAGGATTTCATTTATGTTCGTGTTCATGGTGTTCATACTTGATTGCATCGAACTCACGTTCTTATTAATCGAATCCACATTGGTGTTGAGAGAATGATAGCTATCGATCAACCTTGTCACATCCGAGCGAAGATAAGAATACTCATTCTTAAGCTCATTCACATCTATCCTCAAAGAATGTACCTCATGACCCCATTCATTGTACGTTAACCCCTCAAACACACAAGCTCCTTCTTGCTCAAAGTAGTTCTCCTCTTGCATAAGCTCTTGCTCTTCAACTTGTTCCTCCTCTTGTGCTTGCGAACTCGATTTACCCCTCACTCTTTTACTTATCTTGCGATTGAATTGTTCCTTAACTTGAATGTGCTCGGGCGAATCAAGCTTCAAGTTTTCACTCTTCTTCACCGTGATTAACTCATACTCGAGTAGAGAAAAGAGATCCTTGATATTTCTCCCAACAACGCAAAAAATATTCATCTTCTTCTTGAACTTCTTAGTTCTTATCATGTAATCCACAATAATCATCTCACCTATTGCACCTTCTCTTTCCGGTAAAGGACTTACCTTTTGAGCAATTAATGCAACTAATCCCCATAAGCACAATTAAGCCTTGAGACTTGTTGACTAAGATTCTTGAGAAGATAAGCCCCGAAATCGGCCTTTTTAGAAGTCAACATCGCATTCAAGATGTATAGCTCATCACTTCTCATCCTGTTACTCTCAACTCTAGCAAAAATAAAATTTGCTATTATCTTGTGCACACAACACAATATCGGATTAACAAGACGAAAAGACTTAGAAAATTGAGCATTGTAGGCATTTTCAACATCACTAATCATTTCCCAAACTTCTTGAGCTCGAGTGAATCTTTTCTACGCATAGAAATTACACCTATCGATGTTCTCTTCGCACCCAAAGAACTTATTGATTTGGTTGGTGGTCAAGACATAATTCTCATTATAAATCCGAAATCTTGCTTTAGAAGGTATTCCATCCACTTCTTTGACTTGAAGTGTGCTCAAGAACTCAATATTCAATCTCCGAAAAACTTCGAAGTGTTTTATGTCAAGCAAACCCCTCCATCCTATGTTAGAAAACATTTCTTCAATATCATCCCCAAAGTTGCACCCGACAAAAGACCTCTTATCATAGTATCTTCCCGGTCGAAAGTCAATGATGCAAACTTTCTCGAAGGTCTTGAAGAAGTTCTCATTATCTTCGAAAAACAACCTATGGTTTGAAGGCTTGTCTCCATATTTTGCTAAACACTAATCCTCCATTGTAGGATCATTCCAACCCTTTTTAGTTCTTGAACTCGAAGCCTTTCCCTTACCTCTTTTAGACATTTCCTACAAGAATGTTAGGCATTAGCAAGATATAAACAATGAGCACAAATATCAATCGACATATCCTATGAGAATACTAAGCTTTAGCAAGAGAGGAACAATAAACACAAGTCCCAATCAACTTCATTCACTAAGTAAAATAAGATTGAACAAAATGGGTCTTATTCTAGAATCAAGGAAATAATCATGCAAACTAGTAGTTATGCCAATGCCATTTATCAATGAAACCTCAAATAAGCAAAGTTCATAGGTGAATCAATACAATTAACCCAACCTATTATCAATATACTCATAGCTACTAGCAATTAGCACAACATTATCATGAGACTCAAATTTTTGCACAAAATTTCCTAAAATTCGTCACTATGCCTACCCCTAAAATTTGAATCTTCAATTAAGTCCCTAATTCACACAATCATCATGTAATTGGGTTCCCAATGGATTACCTATCAACAATATAACATAAATGCATCATCAATTGCACAAAAACAAGCTAGAATAAAAAATCCCCAAAATTGTGCATAAGAACCCTTAAACATAAATTTCTAATTCCAATTATTTCAACCATGGAATTTCTAAAATAATACAAGAAATAGAAAGAGGAGAGTAAGAAAAACATACATATGGAAGGAATTGATTAAAGAAGATGTAGTGATTGAGATATGGAAAATTTCTTCCTTCTTCTTCTTGGTTTTGAGAGAAAATTGAGTGCAAGAATATAGTGAGAAGTGTGTGTTTGTGTGTGGAATGAGTGGAATATAGGTGTAAAGAATGAATGGGTCAACCTTGGGAAGTGTAGTCAAATTTGGACCAAAATTGGTCAAAATTCGGAAATCCTCTTGGCCGCACGATCCCGAGCTGATCGTCGCACGAACCCATTCGTGCTTGTGTGCATGCGGACCTTCGTCGCACGAACCAGCGAGCAGTCGCAGGAACCTGAGCTGATGGCCGCACGATCCCGAGCTGTTGGACGCACAAACCTGAGCCATCCTACACCACTTCCGATTTTCACCCTTTTACACATTGTTCATGCATTTTTCTTTCATTTTCCTACACAACACAACTTAAAACTCCTTATACATCACTAATGGTCATTAAGCATCATCAAATTAATCATGAAAATGGACAATTAATCACGAATCACACCCCTCAAACTTTTTGGATCAAAAATCCTAATAAAGTTTGGAAAGAGTGATTAATTAAGATATGCAAGCCCAATAAACCAATACACACTTAATATCAACTCCTAAACCAAGTATTCATCAAAACCTTAGTCAAATATATGCTCCTCAAGTCTATTCTTGCTCAAATTAGCACAAAATTCAAAGAGCAATCAATTCACAAGATCAATGGACTAAAATTGCCATTCAAGCTTCTATCCCTAAAATTATCAAAAAAAAAAAAAACAAGCATCATGCAAAGGATACAAAAAGGATATAAGGGTGGGTTGCCTCCCACCTAGTTCTTGGATTTAACGTCCCCTAGCCGGACACAATGAAGCTCAAGTAAAGTCAATATCAACAAGAGTTGAGTGACTTACATCACTCAACTTCCTTCTCCAAAAATTTCCTTTCTTCAATACTTTCTTC
This sequence comes from Prunella vulgaris, assembly GCA_026898435.1. Classification (NCBI taxonomy): domain Eukaryota; kingdom Viridiplantae; phylum Streptophyta; class Magnoliopsida; order Lamiales; family Lamiaceae; genus Prunella; species Prunella vulgaris. The sequence goes on from JAPKLY010000413.1 coordinate 99,891, forward strand.
ACCCCTTTATAATCATCTATATTCATTTTTTTCTTATTCACAAAAGGAATCTCCTTAACCACTTCACTCTCAAGGTCAATAGTTCTCATCACTGCCTCATTACCTCTTTCCAAATTTTTCCTTTTGACTTTGCTTGCATTTTCACACTCATCCCTTGGGGAACTCATTGAGGAATCATAAATGGAGAAAGTATTTCTCTCATTATTCATCCTCAAAGTAACCTCTCCCTTTTGGATATTAATCAATGCATCCGACGTTGCTAGGAAGGGTCTCCCAAGAATTAGAGGCGTATTCTCATCCTCTTTTACATCCAAAATCACAAAATCAACCGGGTACAAGAACTTACCGATTCGAACTACTACATCTTCCAAAATGCCTCTAGGTTGAACCTTTGAATTGTCCGCCATATGAAGCTTACTAGACATGGGATTCATATCCTTCAAACCAAGCCTTTTAGCAATTGATAACGACATAACATTTACACTCGCCCCTAGATCACATAAAGCTTTGATCGTCTTGTTTCCTTCAATGTGGCAATCCAAAGTGAAGCTTCACGGATCTTTGAGTTTCCTAGGAAGATGCTTCCTAATAAGCTCACTACTCTCTTGAGTAAGTTTGACGATTTTGGACTCATTCTTCATTTTCTTTAACATAAGGTCCTTCATCAAGCTTATCTTTTACTCCCTTCGAAATTTCCACCTTCTCTTTCTCTACCACTAACCCTTCTTCCTCCATTCTTTCCTCACCCCTATCTTCACTTTCCGTTTCATTTTCTCATCTTTTTTCCTCAACCTCGAAACTACTCCCATCTTCTTACTATCACCCTTCAAAACATTGACTCTCTCACTACAACTTGCTTCTTCAACTAGCTCATCATGAAACATTTTCAAGGTACAATTTCCTACCATCTCCTTCGAAACATCCACACATAATGGAGTTACAACACTCTCTAGGATTTGTTTCGGTTGTAGAAGAGAACTTACCTTTGTTGACATGCAGACTCATTGACGTAGCGAGTTGTCCCATTTGGAATTCAAGGCTTTTGATTTGACTCCCTTGTGCTTTGTACAAGTCATCAAACTTCCTATTCATCTCATTATGCCGTCTTTCATTCTCCACTCTCATCTCATGTCCTCCATCTTTTTCAAAATAAGTGCTAAAGTGTCATCCGTGCTTCCCCTACCCTCATTGTTCGGTGGCTTTGACCCCGGATCAATCCTGGGAGGCAATTAGATTACTCCTTTTGCATTTGAATATGAAAAATTTTAGTGCCTCTGATTCGGGTTGTAGGGCGGATTACTTTGATTAGGATAAGGACCTCCTTGTTGTCGAAATGGCGGAGCAATATAGGGCCTTTGATTGCTAGGAAATGAGTTATTATATTGGGGACGCTCCATATAACTCACCTCCTCTTGGGTAGAAGGTGTAGGAGAAGGAACACTTTCAACTACATTTACTTGCATCAGAGTAGGGGCTTGGCTTTGATTTTGTCCTCCATAGACCATGAGCATCATATTCTTCATGTTCTCCTCAAGTAGAGAGACTCGGTCACCCGTTCTAACACTCGTTTCTCTTTGAAAAGCATCATTGGCTGCAATATTTTCAATGATCTCATTCACTTGGCGAACCGTTCTTGTCCGAACCGACCCCCCAGCATAAGAGTTCAAATAATTTTTATCTCCTTCATGAAGGCCTATAGTAAACGTCAAAAGTATATCTTTCTCTCTCAAACCATGCTGTGGACAAGCCAAGAGTAAGGCTTGATATCTTTCCCAAGCACTAGATATAATTTCTCTTGTCTTTTGTCGAAAGGTCTTGATTTCTTCCCTTGCCTTGAGCATTTTCGACGGAGGGTAGAACTTCATAAGAAATTGAGAGCTCAACTTATCCCACGTCGCAGCCTATGGGTTCATCGATTGTATCCATATTTTGGCTCTCCCCTTCAAGGTAAAACTGAAGAAACGAAACTAAAGCAATAAAAATGGGAATAATTTCTATGCCTACTAGCTTGTCAAGAAAGTAAACTACCTATCACTTTTGTGCAAAGTGAGCAAGTGGAGAGAGTATGCATTAGTGTACTATCCTATGTTTCACATGGTGTTGTATCACTTAATCATGCAATGAGTTATTGGACAATCAATTAGGCAAAGCCTCTTCAACATGCAAAGGTTTTCCTAGATACACATTAAAGTTCCTATTGTAGTGTCTATTCACTAAGAATAATTCTCATTATCCTAGGAATTTCATCAAACACCTAACATGCATTGGCCTTGTGATAAGAAGATTATGGAAAAGAGCTCAACTCTCATATGTTTCTACTTCCCTAATGGCCCTTATGATCAATTCAACATGCCAAGTATTCATACATATCATCAATATAGAGAATTAATCATACAATATCTCATAACATTCATAAGATCAACATTAACCCCACATTACTCCATAGGAATCATACACCAATGCAAAAGGGTATTAGCCCATGGCTAATTGGGATAACAAATGAGAAATTAAACTAACTATCATCATCATAGCAATGAATTTAAAGAGAAATTGTAAAGTCTTACCTATTACAAGAGAAATGGTAAAGATACTAATTACCTTGAAAATCTATCTAGCAATCCGCCAATGGAAAATATAATTCAATCGGTCAAAATGTAGCTCTTGATAAGACGAGAGTGTAGGAACAAACGGATTGACAATCCGAACGGTAGATCAAAAGTAATCGAAGAAATCGTAAGAAGAAATCTAATGAACCCAACTAGTTACTACCTCTAACTTCTAAGAATCTAGAGAGAGATTATGATGATGTGTGGATTGTGAAGAATGATCTAAAAAGTCTGAAACATGAAGTATATATAGTACCCCTTAGGCTTGGACCATTATATCCCTCATTAAATGCGCGAAAAGACAAAACAACCCTCAAATTATTGAAAATCTGGACCTTCGCACGATCCTGACCTTGTAGCCGCACGATCCGGTTAGTGCGTGTGTGCGTGCGGAACCTTCCTTGCATGAACCAGAGATCCGACACACGAACCCGAGCTGTGGTCGCACGAACCATGCTGGTGGTCGCACGAACCCGGCTTGCCCCGTCCGATCGATCTACGACTTCCTCGTTTCCTTCATATCTTGAGTTCTAGAGCTCCGATTGACTCGATTCTATTTCCGTTGCGACCCTCTCTTCAAACCCTTCTACATGGTATATCATTTTCCTCCATTGGATCAACTCACAATTTCTGGATTTTTACGAACTTGCTCCTCTTTTGCCGGTTTTGCTCGTTTTCACTACAAAACACAATTTTCTAGCCAAAAAGGGTTAAATACACAAAGTATAGCATTTTAGGGTCAAATATGAATATAAGCACATCAAAACTATTGAGAAATGGATGCAAAATCATTCAATTATGACCCTAATCAATATTGATTGTTGAAAGTGAAAATACTCTATTTTTTTATTAATGCGTTTTGGATTAGTCTGTTATATTATTGATATTCCTGAGATGTCCAGTTATACTATAATATATTTTTATTATACTACAGTTAATTTTAAACAGCGTAGGAAATTGTATGTATTGTAGCATATTTTAAAGATTGTTATACTATTGATGTATATGAGATGTTAAGTTATACTATAGTGATATCTATTATACTATAATTAATTTAATAAGAGTACAAAATTTTGAATTGATAGCACTTTATGTTTGTTTACTATGACATATTTTTTAAGAGTATCATACTATTGATATTCAATTATACTATAATATTCTCATTTATATCATATTATATCGTATAAATATGAATTGATGTACTGTATAGCATGTGTCATCATAGGCCTACTGTGGTAGCAGAGTAGACTACTATAGCTCTAAGGTGGTTTAAAAGTTTTTATACTCACGTTTAATTAAGTCAGATATATTTGTCATCTAAAAAAAATTATACTGACCTTTAATTTCAACTAATAAATTGGACACAAATGTGATTACCCCAATATATTAATTAATGAGGCACACTCATGTGAAACATACCATATTAAAAATTCACGGATTCTAACCGGGTCGGGTTAGATTTGGTCATTTTTTTAAAAAAAAATTCGCAACTATAATTTCAGATTTTTTTCACTCCTAGATATGTTACTATTTGACCAAATGCATGTTACTAATAAGCAAAATGTGTGTTACAATTACAATAAATATTGTTTTCTTTACATATATTCATTTGTTTTTGTAGAAATAACATTTTTTTTTTCATACAATCTAATAATAAATGTGTGTTACTACAAAAAATATTATTTTTTTCATAAATATTTATGAGAAAATAATATTGTTTCTTATAGTAACACACACTTTGCTTTTGTTTTATATGAAAAATTATTTATTATATAAAAATAAATGAATATATATATAAATAACAACATTTCATAAGATTGTAACACACATTTGCTCCCCCAATTTGTGTTACAATATGGGCAAATGTGTGTTACAATATGGGCAAATACGTGTTACTGTAAGAGAAAATGTACTTTTATAAGAATAAATATATGTTTTTTTAATTTAATGACCATTCTTTGAAATCTAGGTAAATTGATTCATATATTAATATTTTTTTTACTATTTTATATGTGTTATTATATAAAAAATAATTATTTATATACCAATAAATATTTATGATAAACTAATATGTTTTCTTATATTAACACACATGATTTTTCTCTTATATTATGTTAAAAACTATTTATTCTATAAAAACAAATGAATATATGCAAAATAACAACTTTTTAAAAGATTGTAACACACATTTGCTCTAATAGTAACATATATTTGCTTCCCTAATTTGTGTTACAATATGGGCAAATGTGTGTTACAATATGGGCAAATACATGTTATTGTAAGAGAAAATGTACTTTTATAAGAATAAGTATGTGTTTTTTAATTTAATCATAATTCCTTTAAATATAGGTATATTGATTCATATATATTAATACACTTTTTTACTATTTTATATGTGTTATTATATAAAAAATAATTATTTCTATACAGATAAATAAATATTTATGAAAAACCAATATGTTTTCTTATAGTAACACACATGATTTTTCTCTTATATTATGTTAAAAACTATTTATTCTATAAAAACAAATGAATATATGCAAAATAACAACTTTTTTAAGATTGTAACATACATTTGCTATAATTGTAACATATATTTGCTCCCCAATTTGTGTTATATATTTGGGCAAACATGAATAACATTAAATTTTTAATTTTTGAGAATTAAATATATATTATTTGAAAGGTCGGAGTTCGGTCAGATTATTAAAAAATAGCATTTTCAGTAAAATTTATGATATGGAGTTGGGTCGGATCTTCTTATTAGGTTGTTTTTACCTAAAAAAAGAATACGAGTCTATAAAATTTTGATTTACACAATTTTTTAAACTTTTATTAGTACAAATCTAGTATTTTGAAAGTTCTGAGGTTAGTCTAAATTTATTAAAAATATCGTTCTCAACAGTATATTTTTTACAGAGTTGGGTCGGAATAATTTTTAATGTTTCTTTAACCTAGAATTTTTTAAAAAGATACATGATTATGAATCATTAACTTTTTTAATTTTTAAGGATTAAATAAGTTTTTTTTTAAAAGGTTGGAGTTCTACCAAATTATAAAAAAATAACATTTTCAGTAAAAAAAATTGTGACGGAGTTGGTCCGGATCTTCTTATTAGGTTGTTTTTACTTAAAAAAAAAGACTACGAATCTATAAAATTTTGATTTACGCAATTTTTTAATATTTTTATTAATACAAGTCTAGTATTTTGAAAGGTCGGATGTTAGTCTAAATTTATTAAAAATGTCATTCTCAATAGTATTTTTTTGACGAAGTTGGGTCGGATTAATTTTTTATGTTTCATTAACCTAGAAATTTTTTAAAAGATACATGTTTACGAATAATATTAAATTTTTAATAATTAAATAAGTATTATTTTAAAGATCGGAGTTCGGATAGATTATTAAAAAATACTCCCTGGGTCCCTAACCAATTTGCACACTTTTTATTTTGGGTTGTCCCAAATCAATTTGCACACTACTTAAAAGGAAAATATTGATTTGCGTGCACACTCACAAAACTTTCCACTCATTTATCCATACACCACTACTTTATTTAAAAAATACATTTTTCTTATACCGTGTGCCATCCCAGGGGATGCAAATACCCCTGGGACGGAGGGAGTAGCATTTTCAGACAAATTTCTGTGGCGGGGTTGGGTCGTGTTTGCCCAAATGGTGTCTACACGCAAGTGTACGTGATCGTTATCGTCGTGGCAAGATGACCAAGTTTATTATTTATCGAACTGAGGGAGATGGTGGATTGTAAGGTTTGATTATTGTTCCAATTCGAAATCAACAAAGCAATAAAGGGGAATGTGTATCTAATGTCTACTAGTGTGTCAAAATAGCAAACTACCTATCACCTTATTTTGCAAAGTGAGCAAGTTGTGAGAGTATGTATTAGTGTATTATCCTATGTTTCACATGGTGATGTATCACTTAATCATGCAATGAGGTATTGTACAATCAATTGGCAAGCCACTCTAACATGCAAAGGTCTCCCAAGATACACATTAGAGCCTCTAATTGTTCTTCTATTCACTAAAGATAATTCTCACTATCTTAGGAATTTTATCAAACACTTAGCATGCATTGACCTAATAACAAGAAGATTTAGGAAAATAGCCCAATTCTCGTATGATAGAAAACAATCC
>JAPKLY010000413.1:107052-303510 GCA_026898435.1 Prunella vulgaris
TCACCTTTTGAATAATATAGGAGATTAAACCTGCATAAGAACAGTTCGTCCTCGTGACTTGTTGGCAAAGATTTCTGAGGAGATAAGCACCAAAATTAGCCTTCTTGGACGTCAACATCGAGTGGAGAATGAACAACTCCTCGCTCCTAACTCTGCTCCCCTCAACTCTAGAAAAAGCAGTGTTTGCTAGGATCTTGTGCACATATGCCAGGATGGGATTAGCAATGCGAGATGCCTTAGAGCTTTGAGCCACATACCGACCTCCATCCTTACTAATTAAGTCCCAAGTCTCTTGAGCTCGAGTGAATCTCTCCCAAGCATAGAAATGCTGCTTTGACACATTCTCCTCACAACAAAAAAATTGGTTGATTTGATCGGTGGTTAAGACATAATCTTTATTATCATACCGGAACTTACCTTTGATAGGTACTCCATCACTCTCCGTTACTATCAATGTTCTCAAGAATTCAATACATATCTCATCGTAATTCCCGAAGCACGGCATGGTGTGTAACCCTTTCCAGCCTATTCTTTCAAACAAAGCTTCCACATCATCACCAAAGTTGCACATAGTGTAGTCGTCTTATAAAAAAATCTACCCGTGTAGAACTCGATATCTATCACTTGCACAAACACTTTGAAATAACTTTTCTTATCCCAAAAATATAATTGATGGTTAGAAGGCTTATCTCCACACTTCTTCAAACAAGTTTCCTCAAAAGTGGGATCATTCCACTTCTTGCTCGTGGAAGAACTTGAAGCCTTTCCTTTTCCTTTCTTTGACATCCCTACAAAATACCACATGTGAATAAAAAAAATAGGATGAACTAGAAAATCATTTACTTAATGCACATAAGATGGGGTTTTCAATACAAGGATTAAAGAAATAATCATGCCAATTCCAACAATGCCAACTCAATCTTCATGCTAATGCTATGAACAATAATTTCTCATATAAGCAACATCACTAAGTGAATTAAGCAATTAAATCCAACCTAGTATCAATATAGATCACAACTAATAGCATTATGCACAAAATCATGATAGAAATCAAATATTGGCACAAAAATATCAAAATTCCCGTCACTATTCATATCCCCAAAATTCAAACTTCAATTAAGCTCAAAATACTCAAAATTGGCATTCAATTGGGCTCCCAATGAATTACCCATCAACAATATAGCCTAATTCCATCATCTATTTCATAAAAATCATTCTAAAAAAAAAATCCCCGATTTCATACTCAAGAACCCTAGAATTTGAATTTCTAATTCTAGACAATGCAACCATGAAATCTCTTCACAAATGCAAGAAATAGAAAGAGGAGAGTGAAAGGAACATACCTATGGAAGGAATTAGTGAGAGGAGATGTAGGAATTGAGGTGAAGAATTTTCCTTTTTCTTCTTCTTGTTCTTTTGAATTTTATGAGAGAGAGAGTTGTAAGGTTCTTGTGATTAACTGTGTGTTTTTATGTGAATAAGTGTATTAAAAGGTGAGAGAGTTAGTGGGCTAACCTTGGAAATTGTGTTCAAAGTTTGACTCAAGTGGCCAACTTTCAAAAATCCGCACACATCGCGCGACCACAGCCATGCTTGCTGCCGACCAAGCTGCTCGGCAGCTTGATCGCGTGGATTGCATCCCTGCCGTGCTCTACCTTCTCGCCTGCCAATCTTAATCGCACAGCAATGTGAGCGGTGCATGCGCTGCCGACCCAGTATGCAGGCGCGCGAGCACAAGTGTATGTGATGCCGACCTGAGCCTTTAATTTCCCACTTTGAAAATTTTCAATTTCACCATTTTTCTTATAATTTTCTTACACCACTCACTTAATACTCAAAATATATCATGAACATCAATCAATTATGAATCAAATATGGTAGCAAATTTAGAAAATTTAACACGAACACACCCCCCCAAACTTTTTCAGATTGTAAATCCTAATAAAGTTTAGAAAAGTGGTAAATTAAAATTTGCTAGCACATTCAACCAATGAATCACAAACTCTCAACTCAAAAACCAAGTATTCATCAAGATCATACCAAAAATTTACTCCTCCAACTCTTCCTATTCAAATAAGCTCAAAATCACAAGCAATGATCACAAGAATATAACCAAAATCACCAATTAGCACTCATTCTTCCATTCCAACACAAAAATCAATCAAAGCAAAACTAAAAACCAAAAGAAATAAAGGATACGGATGGGTTGCCTCCCATCTAGCGCTTGGATTTAACGTCCCCTAGCCGGACGACTCTTAAGCTCAAGTAACATCCAGATCAATGATGTTGAGTGACTTACATCACTCAATTTCCTTCTCCAAAAATATGCTTTCTTCACTACTTGTTTCACCCCCTTATCTTCATTCACCTTTTACTTCTTTTCAAAAGGAATCTCTTCAAACACTTCACTCTCAAGATCACAAGTTCTCACCACCTTGCTTCCATTTTCAACCTCAACCCTTGGGGAACTCAATGAGGAATCATAAATTGAGAACAAATTTCTCTCATCATTCATCCTCAAGGTAACCTCTCCTTTTTGAATATTTATCAACGCGTCCGAAGTTGCAAAGAAAGGTCTCCCAAGAATTAGAGGAGTAATCTGTCCTCCTCTACATCTAAGATCACAAAGTCGATCGGGGACAAGAACTTACCAATTTGAACAACTACATCTTCCACAATTCCTCTCGGATGCACCTTTGAATTGTCCGCCATGTACAGATTACTAGACATCACTACAAGAAAAATGATGTTTTACAACACCAGAAAGACAACGATTTTGCTAAAAACTGTTGTCTAAAGTTAAAAATATGTTGCGTAAAGTATAACCGTTGTCTTTTATTGATGGAATATGATGTTAGACAACGGTTTTGGTGAACCGTTGTCTAATATCAAAAGGCGGCGTTGTAAAAAGGTACTTTACTACAATGGTTTTTGACCCGTTGTATATTTATGTTGTATATCTGTGTTTTTAAGAAAAATTAATGAAAGACAACGGTTATCAAACCGTTGTCTATACTAAAAAGACGGCTTTGTTAAAAAGTATGTTACTACAACAGTTTTTGAACCGTTGTATATTCGTGTTGTATATCTTTGTTTTCAAGAAAAATTACTGAAAGACAATGGTAATCAAACCGTTGACTATTCGCAAAATGCGGTGTTGTAAAAAAATATGTTATTACGACAGTTTTTAAACCGTTGTATATATACATTGTATATCAATATTTTTTAGGAATAAATTACTGAAAGACAATGAGTATGCAACCGTTGTATATCACTATAAAAGCAGTGTTGTAAAATGTTTTATATTTTCATCAAATGGTGTTGTATAAAACTATATACTATAATATATGGTGTATGACCGTTGTAGTAACATATATTACTTGATGATTTTTATAATTAACACTTTTAACTAATTAAAACTAGCACTTTATATTATTTTGAAATGACACTTTTATAATTTAGAAATAGAATAACAAAAAAAGAAATTTAATACAATTCAATTACATTTTCTTATTATTTTCAAAAAAATTATTTTCATGCAAATTTCTATAATTTTATACTATATTTTGAATTATTCGAATGATTAAGCACCTACTAATTATTAGTGTGATTTGAACCATTTAATATTTTAAATTAAAATGATAATTTGAATCAATCTTTTGAATTAATAGAATTATTTGAATTAATGTTTATAATGATTTTAATTAATATTTAGAAATATATAATTACCTATATATATGATAATTTTATTAAAACTAAATATACAAGTATTACGTAATTAAAATATATTATTTTAGATTAGTATAATTACATAATATAATAAAATAAATATATAACACTTTGTTAAAATAAAAAGTATATATCGTATATATATATATTTATAATGAAATATTGAACAAGAAATACCACTTGCCGAAATGGCAAGACACTCATTCACATATACGAGAGGTCACGGGCTCAAACCCCCTCTCACGCAAAGGGAGGCTGATATTCGTGCGGGTCGGACCCAGATCGGTTCAGCCCGCGGGTCTGACCCACAAAATTATTATTTTTTATTTAACAAAGATAACAGCTCACAACCGTTGTCTATAGTCACAAATAAGGATATGAACATGCTACAACAACATATTTAATATGTATAGACAACAGTTAATAACCGTTGTAGTAACAAAGAAAAGGCAACGACTCACAACCGTTGTCTATAGTCACTAATAAGGATATGCACATGCTACAACAACATATTTTATATGTATAGACAACAGTTAAGAACCGTTGTAGTAACAATGAAAAGACAACGATCCATTAACCGTTGTCTAAACTTGATACTTACTACAACAGGAGCTCCTACAACGGTATTTTTTATAGAAAGACAACGGGTTTCCACTGTTGTCGTATCCATTTTTTCTGGTAGTGCATGGGCCTCATGTCCTTCAAACCAAGCCTTTGAGCTATGGATAAAGCATAACATTCACACTAGCCCCAAGATCGCATAACATTCACACTAGCCTTTGAATTGTCCGCCATGTAAAGATTACTAGACATGGGCCTCATGTCCTTCAAACCAAGCCTTTGAGCTATGGATAAAGGCATAACATTCACGAAAGTGTATGTGATCGTTATCGTCGTGGCAAGATGACCAAGTTTATTATTTATCGAACTCAGGGAGATGGTGGATTGTAAGGTTTGATTATTGTTCCAATTCGAAATCAACAAATCAATAAAGGGGAATGGGTATCTAATGTCTACTAGTGTGTCAAAATAGCAAACTACCTATCACCTGGTTTTGCAAAGTGAGCAAGTTGTGAGAGTATGTATTAATGTACTATACTATGTTTCACATGGTGATGTATCACTTAATCATTCAATGAGGTATTGTACAATCAATTGGCAAGCCACTCTAACATGCAAAGGTCTCCCTAGATACACATTAGAGCCTCTAATTGTTCTTCTATTCACTAAAGATAATTCTCACTATCTTAGGAATTTTATCAAACACTTAGCATGCATTGGCCTAATAACAAGAAGATTTAGAAAAATAGCCCAATTCGCATATGAGACTAACTCCCTAATGGCCCATTCAATCAATTATGCATTCTAAGCATTCATACAAACCATCAATATAGAGAATTGATCATACAACATCTCAAAGCATTCATAAGATCAACATTAACATCACATTACTCCATAGGAATCATACACTAACACACAAGGGTATTAGCCCATGGCTAATTGTGTAAAAAAAGAGTAATTGGACTAACTACAATAATTATCATGCTGAAATTGAATAGAGTATACAAGATATTACCTATTACAATGGAAATTGTAAAGATACGAATTACCTCTAAATGCTAGAAAACGATCCATCAATGAAAAATGAAATTCAAACGGTAGAAATGTAGCTCTAGCTATTTCAAGATCGTAGGAACAAACGGATTGAAGATCCAATCGGTAGATCAAAAGTTATCGTAGTAATCAGAAGTAGAAATCTTAAGAACCCAAATAGAAACTACCTCTAACTTCTACTAATGTAGAGAGAGAATATTATAATGAGTGTAATCTAAGAAAATGAAATCTAAGAATGAAGTGATGTCCTTGGAAATATGATATGGAAGTATATAAAGTACCCTTAGATCATTTACCAAGATGTCTTTCAATAAAACGCGCGAAAATACGAAAATGGCCCTGAAATCTCGAATTTTCTGAACTGCTACCGATCATGTGCTTGGAGGCTGCCGACCACGATCGTGTGCTTTGGTCGTGCTAGTTTCACATCTGCCACGCTTCAACGCGTTGGCTGCCAATCACACTCGGTAGCCAGGTCGCGCGAGGATCAATTCTGCCAAGCATCAACGTGTTGCCTGCCAATCGAAGTCGCACGGCCACGTGCGCGTGAAAATGTGTTGAGCCAAAATGCAGGCGCGCGAGTGCAATGGAGGTCCTGTCGACTTGTGAAGACGTGCTGCCGGTTTGGGTCCTTAGTGTCGGACAATGCGTAACTTCCTTATTTTTGTCATATCTTGAGTTCTAGGACTCCGATTGACTCGATTCTTCTTCCGTTGGCTCAACTTCAGATTTTAGGACTTTTCTCGATCTTGCTCATTTCTTCCACATTTTGCTCGTTTTCACCTACAATTACAACTTTCTAGCCAAAAAGGGTTAAATACACAAAGTATAACATATTAGTGTCAAATATGAACACAATATCACCAAAAGTATATAGAAATGAGTGCTAAAACATGCAATTATGACCCTAATCAGGTCGCATCTTCTTATTAGGTTGCTTTAACCTAAATAAAGACTATGAATCTATAAAATTTTGATTTATGAATTTCTTTTATTTTTATTAGTACAAATCTAGTATTTTAAAAGGTCGGAGGTTAGTCTAAATTTATTAATAATATAGTTCTCAATAGTTTTTTTTTTACGGAGCTGTGTCAGAATAATTTTTAATGTTTCATTAACCTAGAAAAAATTTAAAAGATATATGATTATGAATAACATTAACATTTCAATTTTTAAGGATTAAATAAGCATTTTTTGAAAGGTCTGAGTTCGATCAGATTAGTAAAAAATAGCATTTTTAGTAAAAAATTATGTGATGGAGTTTGGTCAGATCTTCTAATTAGGTTGTTTTTACGTAAAAAAAAAGATACAAATCTATAAAATTTTGATTTATGTAATTTTTTTATTAGTACAAATCTAGAATTTTGAAAGGTCGGAGGTTAGTCTAAATTTATTAAAAATATCATCTCAAAAGTATTTTTTCGACGCAGTTGGGTTTGAATTTTTTTTTTATGTTTCTCCAACCTAGAAAAAATTTAAAAGATACATGATTATGAATAACATTGACTTTTTAATTTTTAAGGATTAAATAAGTATTTTTTGAAAGGTCGGGTCTGGTAGGAGTTCGGTCAGATTATTAAAAAATAGTATTTTCAGTAAAATTTCTGTGACGGAGTTGGGCTGGAACTTATTTTTTTAGCTATTTTTACAAAGGAAAAAATACTAGTATATAAAATTTTGATTGATGTTAGTTTTTATATTTTATTTGTACTAACAAAAATAAAAGCAATATATATAATCTAAATTTTATATATATTAGTAGTCTTTTTTTAGGTAAAAATAACCTAAAAAGAAGTTTTAACCCAACCCATTCAAATAAAATTTATTGAAAATGCTATTCTTTTTAAAGTTTGACCGGGCTCCGACCAGGTTTTGACCTTTCAAGAATACTTATTCAACCCTTAAAATAAAAATTAAAAAGACAATTTTAGGTATAATCAGGTATCATTTAAATTTTTTATAGGTTATAAGAACCTAAAAAATATCTTTCTGACCAAACTCCATCATAAAATACATTTGGGAATGACCTAAAATTTTAAAAAATTTAGACTCATCTCTGACTTTTCAATATTACTAATTTTTTTACCAATAAAAATTAAAAAGATAACATTAATCAAAATTTATATATGCATAGTATTTTTTAGGTAAAAATAACCTAAAATGTAGTTCCTACCCAGCTCCATCACATAAAAATAATTGAAAAATGCTATATTTTAAAATTCGACCAGGCAACGACCAAGTTCCAACCTTTCAAGAATACTTATTAAATCTTTAAAAATTAAATAGATTACGTTAGTCATAATCATGTATCTTTTAAATTTTTTCTAGGTTAAAGGAACCTAAAAAATCATTCCGACCCAACTCCGTCAAAAAATATTATTGAAAATGATATGTTTAAAAAATTTAGACTGATCTCCGACTATTCAAAATATTAATTTTTCGTTCTAATATAAATTAAAAAGATAACATCAATCAAAATTTTATATATGCATAGTATTTTTAGGAAAAAATAACCTAAAAATAGTTCCGCCCCAACTTCATCACAATAAATTAATTGAAAATGCTATTTTTAAAAAAATTGACTAGGTTCCAACCTTTCAAAAATACTTATTTAATCCTTAGATATTAAAAAGACAATGTTAGTCATAATTATGTATCTTTTTAAATTTTGTCTAGGTTAAAAAAACCTAAAAAATCATTCCAAGCCAACTGTTGGGATATGTTCTGAAGTTTTTATTCAGATCTCAAAACACTTTGATGAACTTGCCTAAGTACAATGTATCAGGATTTTATAGTTCAGGATAGGTTAGACTTATTTTATTTACAGGTACTCAGTTCAGGGGGAATCTACTAAAGGCTGAAGATTAGATGGAGACGTCCTAAAGATCCAAGTCAGAAAGAAGTTAATCCTGAAGGTCAGAGTTCACATTAAAGATCAATACAAAGGTGACTAACCTGAAGCTGATAACCTGAAGTTCCTGAAAGATGATCCTGAAGAATGTTCCTGAGGAGATCGATGCTTAGAAGATCGATCCTGAAGAGGAAGAAGACAATCCTGAGGAGAACCACAAATAGTGTTCCTACTGAGTATACTAAGTGTACTCAGGTTAGAACCTATCTAGTGAAGGTGGATGTAACCTTTAGTAAGCAGGCTGAGTGTTTATACTTCCTGACACTTCGTAAGTCCTGAAAGAAAAGGTTACTGACGCATTGGGACTTAGCATTTGTGCTTAGATTTTGAGGACAAAAGAAATGTCAAATCTCCACATACAGACAAAATATAAACTTAAGTTTAAATACATGGTACTCAGAGTTTAAAATGGTACGATGAAGGATAATGTCACATCAACGACTAGCAGTTTGAAGAACATCTGGTGAGGTGTTGACACATATGTACGGAGCTGACCATGCATTAAATGCCCTTAGACTTGCAGGCGGCGGCCAGAAGAATTTCCCATTTAAGTATGATAAAAATTGAACAAGTACAATCATAGGCTGCCACCTACCTAATATAGGAAGACTTGAAATAGATCCGTTGGAGGAGATCAAATCAAATCTTCCTATTTTAGGTAGGTGGCAGCCTATGGTTGTACTTGTTCACTTTTCACCACACTTAAATGGGAAATTCTTCTGGCCGCCGCCTGCAAGTCTGAGGGCATTTAATGCATCTTCAAATGGTTAGTTGTTGATGTGACATTATCCTTCATCGTACCATTTAAAATTCTGAGTACCATGTATTTAAACTCAGGTTTAAATGTTGTGTTTATGTGGAGATCTGACATTCCTTTTATCCTCAGAATCTTAGCACAAATGCTAAGTCCCAATGAGTTAGTAACCTTTTCTTTGGGACTTACAAAGTGTCAGAAAGTGAACACCCAACTTGATTACTCAGGTTACGTCTGCCTTCACTACATAGGTTCTGACATAAGTACTTTTAGTATACTCAGTAGGAACACTATCTGTGGTTCTCCTCAGGATTGTCTTCTTCCTCTTCAGGATCGATCTTCTCTTCATCGATCTCCTCAGGAACATTCTTCAGGATCATCTTTCAGGAACTTCAGGTTATCAGCTTTAGGTTAGTCACCTTGTATTGATCTTCAATGTGAACTCTGACCTTCAAGGTTAATTTCTTTCTGACTTGGATCTTTAGGACATCTCCATCTAATCTTCAGTCTTTAGTAGGTTCTCCCTGAACTGAGTACATGTAAGTAAAACAAGTCTAACCTATCCTGAACTATACAATCCTAATACATTGTACTTTGTTAAATTCATTAAAGGATATTGGGATCTGAATTAAAATTTCAGAACATATCCCAACAACTTCCCTTTTTTTGATGATGCCAAAGCCCTTGACCGATCTTACAACCTGATCTAATCATACAGAAAAGAAGCCTCTTAACATCTGAGGTACTTAGTCCATAAGATGGAAACATGAAAGGGTTAGTACAATTCTTGATAAGGTGCAGTAAGTAAATCAACAGTCAATGAGATGTTGTCTCAGGAATAAAATAGTTTCATTGATAAGAGAATAATACTATGAGATCCAGAAACTATTACAACAGTATTCCTGACATCTATCCTGAACTACTCATCCTCCCACTTGTCCAGAGATATTTGATACTGTTAAGCACTCTGAGCTTTGCAGCAGGGTATCTTTGATGGTTAGTCAAAGAATATGAATGCCTCGCAGCTTCAGCAATCTCATCCATGATTATCGTCATGTTAACGTGATAGTTGATTCCAGTAGTGGGTGCAAAGTAGTGAATGTGCTCAGGAGCCTTTATCTAGAACAATCTCTTATCTGCAAATATGTTGATCTCAGCCCAGACGTTAGGATGTTCGAGCGCCATCCAGTTGTAGAAGATTGTTTCTTTGTCCGCCTGACTATCAATCCACATACCGACAACACAAAAAAGTTCTACAAAGTCCTTCTTGATAGGTATTCATTTTTCGTTCAGTTCTGGAGAAACAAAGTTGTCTACATACTCATAGTGGAGTGGCTCTGGCTCCTGAGCTACCTTCTTTCTCAGGACAGACTTCTTCTTCCCTGAACCCTTAGCAGTAGGTTTCTTCTTTTACTTGGCAATTTGTTCCTTGAGCGCATCCGTCTGCCCTTTCAGCTGCTCGAGTTTGGTAGCCTGACTCCTGACCTGCAGAGCTATCTGAAGAGTCAGCTGCTCCGCCTTCTTCCTTTCCTCAATTATGGGATCTCCAGGATAGAGCTTTTCCTCCAATTCTTTGTAGAGGTCCGGACGGGTTGCCTATTTTTGCTTCTTCTGAGCTTGGGTCTGAGGAATAGGCTCAGACTTAGTGGCCTTTCTCTTTAGTTTCTTTTCAGCATCCCACTTCTTGGGGTCCATCCTTTCCCCCTTTTTGGCATCATCCTCCTCTGCTAATTGCTTCGTGATATCAGAAATGGCAATGCCTTGGGAGTCCGCCTGATTAGATAAGATCTTAACTTTCTGATCTATCAAGTCCATTCGCTCTCCTCGGATGACATGTTCAAATTGTAGATCATGAAGATAAGTTTAGACTTAGTACAAGGTTGATACCTGCAGGTTATTATCCTTCTTAAAGTCATCAACAACCTTGTGCCATTTTACTTCTTCCTCCTTCAGTCAGTTGACAAACTTAGTGACCATTCTCTTGGCCTCAGCAGAGGATACTTCCAGGGCGATCTCCTTCATTCTGGCCCCCCTGACCAGCCAATGTAGCAACTATCAAATTTTTAGTTTGAGCTTCCTATCCAGCTACTGCAAAAGAGATCAGACTCTCCGTTTATGCTGTCAGACCTCCATCTCAATTTTTCAGCTCTGATACCACTTGTTGGTCCCGAAACGAGTATAATCAGTGTATGGGGGGAAAATGCTCTTACAAGACTCAGTCAAGCGAATCCTGAAAATCTGAGGAAAATGCTCTTACAAGACTCAGTCAAGCGAATCCTGAAAATGATCACTGAATCGAAAGTCTCAAGGCAGCAGGGACGTTCAGTCAGGACCCACAGAAGGTGAGTCCTGAGTGTTGTGCTCAAGGAAGCTCAGTGGAGATAACCCACCTACTGACCGCTGAATAGCTAGTCAGTTGCATAGCTATCTTAATGAGCATGAGTTACGTGTGGAAGTGTGACCCTTAATGTCTACTCATTTTAGTGTACTGAAAACAATTTTTTGATAGCTTAGAAATAGTGTTTAAGGCTAGTGCACAAGTTCAGGATTAGGAGGATTGGTTCCTCCTGAGTGTAAAATGATGTTTAGTGCTCAGATATGAATGAATGAGTTAAGATGCAGAACGAGAATTAAATCAGCACGCAAGGGGTTTTTAACGTGGTTCAGAGATAACCAATCCTACGTCCATGTCCTGATTAAACAGGAGTAATCCTTTCCTGAGGATTGGATCTTGTATTTTATCGTGCCAAGGTGCACGAGTAGCCTCCTTCCTCTCCTTCGGAATTCGATCCCTAGGTGGTTTTACAAGCATCAATCCTTCCCACCAACCAACTCATAATTTTTGAGGGGTTTGACTTTCCGGTTTCCAACTATTATGTGATAACCCTTGCAATGTAAACAATGCTAAGGATAAAGTTATCCCTTCTAAGCTAATACAAAATCAGATTCCTACTATAACACTAAGAAAATTTAATTACAGAGTGTTGTTTGAGTATGCTTTGTGTGCTGGAATCTTGGTTAATCTCAAGCTTTGAAATTTCCCATTACCTTGTTTGGGTCCAAGGTCAACCCCGTAAAAAATATACTATTTAGAATGATACTTTTAATAAATTAAGATTAACCTCCAACCTTTCAAAATACTAGTTATTTTACTAATAAACTTAAAAAGATAACATCAATCAAAATTTTATATATGCTTGTATTTTTAGGTAAAAATAACTTAAATATAGTTACGACCCAACTCCATCACACAAAATTAACTGAAAATGCTATTTTTTAAAAATCCGACTAGGTTCCAACCTTTCTAAAATACTTATTTGATTCTTAGAAATTTAAAAGACAACGTTAGCCATAATTATGTATCGTTTTAAATTTTTTCTTAGTTAAAGGAACTTAAAAAATCATTCCAACCCAACTCCGTCAAAAAATAATTATTTAGAACGATATTTTTAATAAATTTAGATTGATCTCCGACTTTTCAAATTACTAGTTATTATACTAATAAAAATTAAATAGATAACCTCAATAAAAAAATTTATATATGCATAGTATTTTTTAGTTAAAAATAACCAAAAAACTATTCTTGACCCAACTCCGTCATAAAATATTTACTGGAAATACTATCTTTTCTTAAATCCGACAGGGCTCCGACCTTTCAAGGTTACTTATTTAATCCTTAAAAATTAAAAATATAATGTTAGTCATAATTATGTATCTTTTAAATTTTTTATGGTTAAAGGAACCTAAAAAGTCATTCCAATACAACTCCGTCAATAAAATACTATTGAGAATAATATTTTTAAACAATTTAGACTGACCTCCGACCTTTCAGAATACTAGTTTTGTACTAATAAAATAAAAAATATAGCATAAATAAAATTTTTGTAGATTTTTATATTTTTATGTAAAAATAACCTAAAAAGAAGTTCCAACTCAACTCTGTCACCAAAAAATTACTAAAAATGCTATATTTTTTAAACTTAATCGGGCTCTGACCAGGTTCCGACATTTCAAGAATACTTATTTAATTCTTAAAAATTAAAAAGATAATGTCAGTTATAATCATGTATCTTTTAAATTTTTTTAGGTTAAAGGAAACTAAAAAATCATTCAGACCCAACTTTGCAAAAAATACTATTGAAAATGATAATTTTTAAAAATTTTGTCTGATATTCGACTATTCAAAATGCTACTCTGTAGTTTTTTTACTAATAAAAATTAAAAAAAATTACCATTAAAATTTTATATATGCGTAGAATTTTTTAGGTAAAAATACCTAAAAAGTAGTTTCGACCCGATTCCGTCACGAAAGTATTATTGGAATTGATATTTTAGAAAATTTGAATAGGACTCCAACTTTTGGAAGATAATAAAAATTAAAAAAATAACGTCAATCAAGTCATGTATGTTTCAAAATATTTTTTATGGTCCCGAAACGAGTATAATCAGTGTATGGGGGGAATACACTGATATCAAATTCTTCCGAAAGTTCAGAAAAATGCTCTAACACGCTCAGTCAGGAAGATCTTGATGTTACTCAGCAAGACTTATGGTCCACAGGGGCAGCAGGGACAAGTCAGTAATGGAGTCAGATAGGCTGAGTGTGAGTTGTGTGCTCAGAAGCTCAGTAGAGATAACAAACCTACTGACTGCTCGGAAGCAAGTCAGTTGGACTACTATCTCAGTAAGCTAGAGTACGTGCAGAATGTGAGCCCTTAGTTTCAACTCGTTTTAGTTTCTGAAAACATTTTCTTTGAGTTTTGCTTAGTAAATGGTGGTTAAGGCTGGTGCACAATTTTAAGGGTCAGGATGATTGATACAGCCTGAAGATCAAAACCATGCAGAATGCTCAGTTTAATATGATGACAGTAATGATCATGAACATTAAGTAAATCAACACACAAGGGTCTTTTTAACGTGGTTCAGAGATAACCAACTCCTACGTCCACGACCTGATTTAAGAGGAAGCTACCCTCAAAACCCTGAGGATAGGTACTTGGTTTTTACGTGCCAAGGGACACGAATAGCCAACTTCCTCTCTTAGGAACTGACCCCTGGGCGTTTTACAAGTCCCAGTCCTTCTAACCAACCAATCTCACACCCTGAGTTGTTTGGTATTCTTGGTTTCCAACTAAGGATAGCCCTAGCAGTACAAAGCAATGCAAAAGATTAGAACTATCAAAACTAAGCAAATACAGAGTGAATCCTACTACAACACTAGGGAAATTTAATTGTAGAGTGTTGTTCAAATTATGTTTTGAGTGCTTGGATTCTTGAGAGCTTTCGCTTGGAAATTTCCCATTTTTTTAATGGGTGCAAGACTCTCTGTATTTATAGGAGAGATTTGAAATAGATCCGTTGGAGGAGATCCACACAAATTTTCCTATTTTAGGGTGGTTGCAGGCTAGATGTACTTGTTGACCTTTTTCCCATGCTTAATCTGGAAAAATATTGTCCCGCCGCCTGCAACACTGAGACGCATTAAATGCCGCATTAATTGCTGTGCAGACTCCGTACATGCGTGTCGAAAGGCAATTGGCTCTCAGTTCAAACGACTAGTTGATCATTTGACACTTGTCCTTCCTCGTACACTCAATACTCCGAGTTTCTTATCATTTACTTAGCATGAATGTTTGTCTTTAATGGATTCCACTGACATTCTCTTTGCCTCTCAGGTGTTAACATAAATGTCAACTGTCCCATAGCATAAATAACCTTTTTGCTTTGGACTTACATGGATCAAATAAACTGACCCAAGGCCTAAGTCTGGTCTTACGAGCATTTAGCTCGGCCTGATAGGTTATTCAGCCCAGTATTTGTAACCTTTTTACTTTGGACTTACATGAGTCAGATAAACTGACTCAAGGCCTAAGTCAGGTCTTATGAGCATTAAGCTCAGCCTGATAGGTTACACTACTCTTCTCTGACTAAGTTCTGTCCTGAGCATGCTTAGTGTACTCAGTAGAAACATCAGCCAATGGTACTCGTGATTGTCTTCAGGAGATCTTCAAGCTTCGGTCTTCAGCTTCAGTTCAGACAATCATCCGAAAGACTGACTCTGATCTTCTTCACGATGAATTGCACTTCAGACTTCAGATGATTGGGTCGACTCCAATATACTTCAGTCTTCAATACGTTCCCCCTAAACTGAACCCCTAACCTGACTATCATGAACAAGACAATCCTGACTAACTGTACTTAGGCAGATCATCAGGGGTTTTGGGATTTAATAAAAACACTCAGATTGTCCCAACAATTTCCCCCTTTTTGATGATGCCAAAACCCTTAAGCAAATTCCTAACCATCTATACAATCAACTGACTTAGTTAGTGAAACAACTCAGTACCTCCTGACAACTTAGGCACTTAGTCTATAAGATGGAAACAAGGAATGGATTAGTACAGTTCTTGATAGGAATACGAAAAAGTAAATTCAGGAGTCAACAAGAAGTTGTACTCGGGAAAATAAAATAACTTCATTGATTGATCTGAAGGTACAAGCATCCTGAAGCTATTACAACATTTTCATGACAACTAATCTCCTGACAACTACTCTTCATCCTTATTCCAATCAGCAAGAGGAATTTCATACATCTCCAAGACTCGGTGCAGGATCTGCTTCATCCTGTTTCGATCACCAACTACCCCGGCAACACGTCCTACTCTGATGACTTCCTCTGAAATTGCTTTTTGGTCCAGTTGCTTGCTATTGTCAGCAGCAACAGGTTCCCCCTGACCCTCATCAGACTGGACCTCCACACCTTGATATTCTGAGATAATATTGAGTATCTGATTGTCAACCGTGTCTTGTTCAACAACAAACGACATTGGATCTGAGGGTGCAACCTCCGGAACAGTAGGAATGGGAGCAACCTCTAGGACAGTCTGAGCAGGTTCACCCTCCGGAGTTGCTTGCTGAGTCTTTTCCTCTTCCACAAGCTTCTTCTCTCGCTCTGACCCGGGATAGATGAACTTCAACGTTTGTTGCTTGGGTCCATAGGGCTTGTTAGGCATTTCCTCCGCTGGTTTCTGAGCCCGTGCCCCTGAAGGCTTGCTCGCCTGAGCCTTGACTCCTCCAGTCGTGCTCGCCTGAGCCTTCTTCAGGGTCCTCTTCTTCTTCTTGGTACCAGCATTCTTGGAAAATGCTCTGAAGAGGTCAACCTTTGACGGGATCTCGATTGATTGAGCCTGATCAACATCTCCAAGAGCTAAAGTCTCTAAGATCAGGGAGACCTTTGTGCCAAAGTGCATTTTGGACTCAAATATTGCCTGACCCTCAGGCGAGTATTTGATCTTCTTGGTCTCAGCCACCAAGAGTTGCAGAAAGTATTCTTCCCAGTTGAATGAGTGTAAAGAGGCATCCTTGATTGCCATCATTATGTTCAGCTTTGGCCTAGAGATCTGCTCCAACCCTCCAGCAATCCCCATCACTCCCTGACTAGTCAGGTCAAAGAAGTGACGATTGGGTGTCCTCAACACAGATTTGTTCAACCCTGCCTTCAGAGGAACATTCCCATCACAGAGAGATTGAAGATAGTCCCTCTCATCACCAACTCCATATTCCACTAGGTTGCGTCCATAATGCGGAAGATTGAACAACTCATTGATCTTCTGCCTAATTTTGATGGTGACCCAACTCCTCTTGAGTTCATCTTCACCATTTTTCTCCTTCACACAAGAAGAAAATGGGATGTAGGTCTCCCACTCATTTGATTCCTTGTTCTGCTCCATCTTCAAATAAAATGCAGCAACAAGGCGAGGATGAAGTCTTTGTGGCTTCGCAGAGATAAATTGAAGCAACCCAGCATTCTCGAATAACTCCTTCATGGGTAAAATGTTTGGGTGATTGGAGGAGAAATCACGAACAGGTTCCCAGCATATTTCGTTCCTTAAATGGAAAAGATTTCCAAAGAACAAATCAACTGATGGAGAAGCCATGACGAAGATTTGAAGATATGAAGAAAAGCAGTTAGCAGAGAGAAAATATAGTAAGGAAAAGATTTGAGTGCGTAAAGATTGCAATGACAAAAACTTCCCCTATTTATACTAAAATCCAGTTATAATCGGACGACTCAGAAATCGTGACTTATGAGATTCAATGGTTAAGATTAAAGCGATTGAAATGTATTGACGCGGATTGAGCCTTTTCAGTTTTCAAAGCTAATGATTCAAAAACTTTATTGAAAATCGTTCCTGCCCGCTTTGCATTAAATGCGCGTCAGAGCATGTCCGTATTTAATTCAAATAATTGCATTAAATAATAACTGGATAATAAATGAACGGTTGAGATTGCATGACAAGAAAGTTAATTTAACAACTCAACAAACAGTATCAAAGATGATGCAAGCAAGATATGATTACTGAAAATAAATCAGGAAACATATCAGTCAGTCAGATTTTGTTATCCTGATACCACAGATTACCTATCAGGGTGACAAGCCCCAAATTCAGTGTCCTAAATCTTAGTCAGTCTATACTGATCATCCTTCCATACTGACTGTTCCCCTTCAACCATTTACTCCTCTCTACAACTCCTTCAACCTGATCCTTAGTTAGTCATTCCCTCTGACCTTATGCATACTGAAATAAGATTCATATTGAACCTTCTAAGCCTGGGTCAAGAAATCCTAACGCTACTGACAGCTAAACAAACCTGGTTTCAGGCAAAGCCTTAGTCAGGATGTCATCTCTCTGCTTGTCAGTAGGGATCCTCTCCATCCTTATATCCTTCTTTTCAACATGATCTCTTATAAAGTGATGCCTGATGTCTACATGCTTACACCTTGTGTGTAAGAGTGGGTTTTGGGATATGGCAATGACACTATTATTGTCAAAATAATTTGGGACTTCAGTGGCCTCAACTTGGTAGTCTCTCATTTGTTGCTTCAACCAAAGGTTTTGGGAGAAGAATTGGCCTGCCACCATATACTCAGCCTCAGTAGTAGACGGTGCAACACTTGTTTGTTTCTTGGAAAACCAAGAGATCAGTTTACTCCCTAGAAACTGAACTGTGGTTGATTTCCTATCAAGCCTACAGCCTCCATCATCTGCATCTGAATAACCAGTCAGTTCTAGGTTGTCATCAAAGGGATACCAAATTCCTAAATTGATTGTACCCTTCAGGTATTTCAATATCTTTTTGGCACTCTCTAGATGACTTTTCTTCGGATCACACTGATACCTTGCACAAACTCCGACTGCATAGGTGATGTCAGGACGACTTGCAGTCAGGTACAATAAGGATCCAATCAGTGCCCTATATTCAGTCTGATTCACTGAGGTCCCCTCCTTGCCAGGATCCAACTTCTCATTTGTGTTCATCGGAATACGTGAGACTTTGATGGACTGAACTCCAAACTTCTGAATCAAGTCCCTGGCATACTTGGACTAATTTATGAAGATTCCGGAGTCAGTTTGCCTGACCTGAAGACCTAAAAAGAAGTTCATCTCTCCCATCATTGACATCTCAAACTTCCCCATCATCAGCTTTGAGAATTTCTCACAAAGCTTCAGGTTAGGTGATCCAAATATTATGTCATCCACATAAATCTGAACCAAGAGAATGTCTTCCCCTTCGGATATCCTGAAGAGGGTCCTGTCGACTGTTCCTTTCACGAACCCGTGGTCTATCAGGAACTGGGAAAGTGTATCATACCAAGCCCTGAGGGCTTGCTTCAGGCCATAAAGAGCTTTCTTCATGTGATACACCTTATTACCAACTTCGAACCCTGGAGGTTGTTCCACATAAACCTCCTCGTTTAGTACACCATTCAGAAAAGCACTCTTCATGTCCATCTGATACATTTTGAAATTCTTGAATGTTGCATAAGCCAAGAACAACCTGATTACTTCCAATCTTGCAACTGGGGCAAAGGTCTCATCATAGTCGATCCCTTCGGCCTGAGAGTAACCCTTAGCCACTAGTCTGGCCTTGTTCCTAACAACAACATTCTTCTCATCCCTCTTGTTCTTGAAAACCCACTTGGTGCCAATAACGTGTTGATGCCCAGGTCTATCAACTAACTCCCAAACCTAATTCAGCTCAAACTGATTGAGCTCATCCTGCATGGCTAGGATCCAGTTGGGGTCAGCAAGAGCTTCTTCAATGTTCTTAGATTCCTGATCACTCAGGAAACAACAAAACATAGCGCTCTCACCGAAGGACAACCTTGTCCTGACCCCCTCATTGACATCACCAATGATGTCAGCCAATGAGTGATCATCTAGCCACCGCCTCCTGCTGATGGTTGCGCTGGGAGCTGCTGATGTTCCCTCACCTGATCCTGAAATGTTAGTCTCGACAATAACATGCAAAGAGGAAGAACGAGCAAGAACAGGGACACTGAGTCATTCCCTGAGGGTTGTATAATATTAGGGACATTGTTTCCCCTACAGAGTTGGACTCAGTAACTATCTCAGGTGCAGAAGCATCATCACCGACAGTGCGTACCTCAGGTTGAGTCTGTGCCTCCGTCTGAGACTCAACATTCTCCGAGGCTGGGGCTTGCTGAGGGTTGGCCTGAGGTCCATCCTGATCGTCATCATCATCCCATCCCTTGGGAGCATTCACGAATTTGACCTTGAACTCAGGATTCTTCAGGCTCAGTCTCGTCACGCTCTTGGTAACCCCCTCAGTGTCAGGACTCAGAACTTGTTTTCTACGCACTGATGCAGTTTTATCAAACACAACATGAGGTGTTTCCTCCACACAAAGGGTCCGACAGTTATACACCCTGAAAGCTTTGCTGACTGAGGAGTACCCTAAGAAAACTCCCTCATCAGACTTGCTATCAAAGGCTTTTAGCTAGTCTTTCCCATTGTTCAGGATGAAACACTTACACCCAAAGATATGGAAATAGGAGATGCGAGGCTTCCTTTTGTTCCACGTTTCATAAGGTGTCTGAGCATGTTGTTTGTTCTGCATAGATCGGTTCTGAGTGTAGCAAGCAGTGTTGATTGCTTCAGCCTAGTACTTCTTGGGCAGTCCTGACTCAGCCAATATGGTCCTGGCAGCTTCCTTCAGGGTCCGGTTCCTTCTCTCAGCTACCCCATTCTGCTGAGGGGTCCTGGCTGCAGAAGTCTCATGAGCAATACCAAGGTCAGTACAAAAATCAGTTATAATAGAGTTAATAAACTCTGTTCCCCAATCTGATCTGATCCTGACGATGCTCTGACCCTGTTCAGTACTCAATTTCTTGAGTAACTCAGGAAGCTTGACCTGAGTCTCCTTCTTGTTCAGCAAGAAAATAACCCATGTGTACCTGGAATAATCATCAACAACAACAAGGGTATATTTCCTACCATTCATGCATACAGGATTAATCGGACCATAGAGATCCATGTGCAGGAGCTGAAGCACTCTGTCAGTTGAGAATGCATCTTTCTCTTTGAATGAAGCTTTGGTTTGCTTGCCTTCCTGACATGCTTCACACACGTGGTGTTTTCTAAAAACTTCATTAGGCAGACCCTCTACAAGAGAAAGTTGAGAGATTTTGTTAATAATCTTGAAGTTTAAGTGGCTCAGGCGTTTATGCCAAAGCTAATTGAGCTCAGATGAGGTCTTAGCGACCAAACAAGTTTCAGGAGAGCTGCTGTTGAAGTCAGCAAAATATACATTTCCTCTCCTGACACCTATAATCAGAACCTGCAGTGTAGATTTATCTTTCACAAAGCATATATTAGATGTAAACTCTACACGATATCCACGGTCACAATACTGACTGACCGAAAGCAGGTTATGCCTAAGACCCTCAACATAGGATACATTAAGCACTCTCACAGAGCCAACAACAAGGGTACCGAATCCTCTGGTGAAACCCTTAGAGTTATCACCAAAGGTTACCTGCGGGCCATCCTGAGCTACATAATCCTGAAGGAGATCAAGAAATCAGGTCATGTGCCTGGAACGTCCTGAGTCCAAGTACCAGTCCATCTTCTGATCCTCCCTCCTCTTCTTGTAGCCCGCAGCGACCTGAAAAGAATCAGGCCTCAGGTACCCATCTCGTATTGGGTCCTACAGTGTCAGCCTACCCTTCGGGATCCAGATTTGTTTAACAATTCTGATGGCATCAGAAGTGTAAACCTGTCTCCCTGAAACATCATCATACACAATCCTCTTCTTCATTTGTGCCTGGGAAGTTGAGGGTGTATGGGTGTCAGCCCGAGGTTCAGGAGCCCTGGATTGGTTCCTGGGGGTGGGCTTCCTGTTCCTCCTTGGCCTCGGTGCGTTGTGCTAAGGTCTGTCCTGGGAAGGAGCAGCTTGGGCCTGACCTCTAGGCACTTGAGGTCTGGCCTGAGTGTTATCGGAGTCAGGTTTCCATCGCCCTTCAAAGGCCACCTGGTTTGTCCTTCTCCTCTGAGAATTAGGACGTTCCTGATGGACTCTGTGCCCTGTCTGAGGCCTCTGGACCTCAGTATTCCTTGGCCTTTCCTGAGGCCTCCTCTGACTAAAGTTCCTTCCACCCTGAGCATTCTAAGGCTGAGCCTGAGATGTGCTTGGGGCAGAGTTCTTTCCAGCCTGAGGGTTCCTAGGCTGAGCCTTGGAGTTCCCTTGGTCCTTCTTCCTCGGCTCCTAGTGGGGTACCTTAGCCTTTCTCTTATGTTGTGGCTTTGGTCCCTCAGCCTTTTGCCTGACAGGTTCAGCAGACACTTTCTCCTTCCCTTTGCCCTTATCCTGATGAGCAACACTAGGGCTCTTGTCATCAGTTTGGGCAGGGACAAACCTTTTCTGAGAGTTGCTCCCTGAAGCACCTCTCCTTTTCATGCCCTTTGGGTCTTTAGAGGCATCATAGCCTAACCCAGCTTTAGCACCATCGGTAAGCTGAGAGAAACTTGTTAACTCATCAACCACTTGGGAAGATTTGTGTAACTTCTTTAGCTTTTCCTCAAGGGCCTCAAGATCAGTGGTGTATTAAAGCACTTGCTTCTGATGAGCATTCTCTTTTGAGATCAGTTCAAGATCCCAAGCAGTTTGCTCAGCACGAAGGCGAGCTTACCACTCAGTTTCGAACATCCCTCTTAGAGCAATCCGCTCAATCATCTGCTTTTCCTGAGCAAGGAACAGATCAGTGTCACGAGTCTCAATCAGCGAGCTGATTACACCGTTCAGTCTTTCAACTGCCATTGGAGTCTCATCATGCCTATTCCGGGCATGAAGCAACTCTTCCTGGAGGTTTACTAATCTGAGGGCTTCCTCAGTATCTCTCATTCTGAGAGACTCAGTTAACCCATCATTCTCCCCACTCAGTTGTGCATTCAGATCCATTGTGTGAATATGAGTCTCCTGCAGCCTTGAGAAATCAACCATCAATTGCTCTAGGGCGAGCTGAAGGTCGAGATCCCTTGCTGAGTCTGAGCTAAGCTCAGGTGCGTGATCAGGAGAAGAGGCAGAAGAACATACCTCATCATCTGCCATCAGGCAGAGATCATCATACTCCTCATCGGAGAAGAGTTCAGGGGATCGGCGTCCTGGGCCATCTGAATCTGAGGAATCCTCAGCAACCAATGCTCTCCGATCTGATGCCCTGAGATCTCTCTTTGCTCTCCGATCTTCTCTCTCGCGAGCACTGAGCTCCAGACAATCATACTGATAATGCCCGGTCTTCTTGCAATGGTCACACTGATCTACATCAGAAACACCCAATTTGTCAGTGTACCTTTTATCTGACGACTCCCTCCTTCTCCCTGATGATCGTTCAGGCTTGGAGTTGGATCTTCTGGGCTCAGCATCGTCTCTCCTTCTGATCCTTTTCTCATCTCTACGCCGCTCAGGCTCGTCTCTCTCTCTCCTGGAATCTGAACCCCTCCTCTCTTCCCTCCGGGGGCTCGATCTCCTGGGGCTGGAGTACTTGCGATCACGGGTGTCAGTATAAAACTTCTTATACCTGCCGAATCAAGAGTTCAGCTTCTCGAATCGCCGTGCCATCAGGCTGTACTCCAGGGCTAGCTAGTCCTTATTCATATCCTTTAATGACTTCAAGCCAGATCCAGCCTCAAGCTCAGGAGTAACTTTAAGAGCCACGCTCTTTTCCTTCTCAGGTGTCTTCTCCTTAGTCACGTCCTTACTGGCAACACCCGTCGTCTTCCTCTTATCGAGGTCAAATTCCAGAGCCTTTAACTCTGAGAAAAGGTGAGAGTAAGGAATGTTTGTGAGATCCTGAGTGTTCTTCAGCAAGATCACTCATGTGTCCCATCTTTCAGGGAGACAGTTCAGGATTTTAGACGACACCTCCCTATTGGGAAAGTCCTTCCCAAGGGTTGCTAGCTCGTTCATCATCTTAATGAACTGAGCTTCCATCTAATCGATGGTCTCTCCTTCCAACATCTGAAACGCCTCAAACTTCTTGATAGCCAAATCCCACTTGTTCTCTTTAATCTTTTCAGAACCCTCACTCATCTCCTTCAGCGCATCCCATATCTCCTTCGAGGTTTTCAGATGCATGAGCCTGACCCAATTCTCGTAAGAAATGGTGTGAAGTATAATGTTCTTCGCAATATTATCCAGTCTGATTTGCTTAATCTGATCAGATGTAAGCGCTGACCTCTCCACTGGCTCATCTCCGGCAGCCGGAACAGGGACATTACCAGCTATGGGCCAGGTGGTCTGAAGATTCCTCTTAAATCTGATAGGACCATGCTCAATCACCTATGGCATCTGATCATGGTTGGAGTAGAAATGTGCAAGGACCCTGAATTTCCAATAGTCATAGTTATCAATAGAGAACTCAGGAAGATTTCCCTCAAGGCGCTTAGAATCAGATGTCATGATATGTAGTTTTTAGAAACAAGATCTGTTCTGTTGACCACCAAAAGTTTCTCCTCAGAAACTATTGGTACACAAAGTCAATGGTCTTTTGAACCATTGCTCTGATACCACTTGTTGGTCCCAAAATGAGTATAATCAGTGTATGGGGGGAATAAACTGATATCAGATTCTTCCGAAAGTTCAGAAAAATGCTCTAACACGCTCAGTCAGGAAGATCCTGATGTTACTCAGCAAAACTGATGGTCCGCAGGGGCAGCAAGGACAAGTTAGTAACGGAGTTAGATAGGCTGAGTGTGAGTTGTGTGCTCAGAAGCTCAGTAGAGATAACAAACCTACTGACTGCTCGGAAGCAAGTCAGTTGGACTACTATCTCAATAAGCTAGAGTACATGCGGAATGTGAGCCCTTAGTTTCTACTCGTTTTAGTTTCTGAAAATGTTTTCTCTAAGTTTTGCTTAGGAAATGGTGGTTAAGGCTGGTGCACAATTTTAAGGGTCAGGATGATTGATTCAGCCTGAAGATCAAAACTATGCAGAATGCTCAGTTTAATATGATTACAGTAATGATCCTGAACAGTAAGTAAATCAGCACACAAGGGTCTTGTTGGTCCCGAAATGAGTATAATCAGTGTATGGGGGGGGGGAATACACTGATATCAGATTTTCCAGAAATCTCAGGAAAATGCTCTTTCAGAATTAGTTAGGAAATTCCTAAAATGTTCTCTCAAACTGATGGTCCTCAGGGGCAGTAGGGACGGATCAGTGATGAACCAAATAGGCTAAAGCTAGTCAGTTGGACTACTATCTCAGTGAGCTCAGTTTAGTGCGGAATGTGAGCCCTTAAGTTTTTACTCATTTTAGTTTCTGAAAGCTTATAAGTTTGCTTAGTGAAAACGTGGTTAAGGCTGGTGCACAATTTTAAGGTCAGGATGACAAAGTCAGTCCTGATGGTTTTCCAAAACTATGCAAGTATGCTTCAGTTTAGTATGATGACAGTTATGATCCTGAGCAAATAGAAAATCAGCACACAAGGGTTTTTTAACGTGGTTCGGAGATAACCAACTCCTACGTCCATGACCTGATTGAACAGGAAGCTATCCTCAAAACCCTGAGGATAGGTACTTGATTTTTACATGCCAAGCGACAGGAGTAGCCAACTTCCTCTCTTAGGAACTGACCACTGGGTGGTTTTACAAGTCCCAGTCCTTCCTACCAACCAACTCACAACCTGAGGGGTTTGGTATTCATATTTTCCAACTATTGTGTATTGATCCTTCTAACAAATCAGTTCTAATGATAGGATCAATACTCTAAGCAAAATACAGAAAAGATTCCTACTACAACACTAGGGAAATTTAAGGTTTCAGAGTGTTGCATCAAATGAACTTTGAGTGCTTGGAATCTTGAGAGTTTCTCTTGGAAATTTCCCGTTAACCTTGAATGGGAGCAAGGCCTTCTGTATTTATAGGGAGGTTTGAAATAGATCCGTTGGAATTGATCAGTTTCAAACCTTCCTATTTAGGTAGGTGCTGGTTATTGTTGTCCTTGTCTGACATGGACCATACCTAGTATGGCAAAGATTCTGATCTGCCGCCTGCACCTCTGAAAAGCATTAAATGCGCTCAGTTTCCGTACATACGTGTCGCCTTGTAACTGGTCGCTTTGTCAATGGCTAGTTTGTCGGCATTGACTTCACTGAACCTCGTACATTTATAACTCTGAGTTCCTCGTTCTTTACTCAGCATAAATGTATGTCTTATGTTGGAGACTCTGACATTCTTTCTGCTTCATCAGGCTTCCATTTGCACGTGTAACCTTTGGGTCTCAGGACTTACAAGTATCAGGTTAACTGATACTAGGCCCAAGTCAGGACTTAAGAACATCAGTAAGACGGTCAGCCTGATCAAGGTTACTTGTGCCCTTACTGATAGAGACTTCCCTGAGCATGCTTAGTTTACTCAGTTCTGTCAGGATCAGTGGACTTCTTCAGGATGGCTTCTAGGCATCTTCAGGACTCTTCCTAGGTTCTTCAGGTTCAGCTTCAGGTTGATCATCTTCTGTACGATCAAACCTTCAGGGTTGGGGATACTTAAAACTTCAGACTTCAAAGACGTCTCCATCAGTCTTCACTCCTCAGTACGTTACCCCTGAACTGAATACCTGTGAATAGAAAAATCTATTCTGACCTATCTATCCTGATCAACTATACTTAGGGAAATTCATCAAGGGGTTTTGGGATCTAATCAAAACACTTAAGATTGTCCCAGCAGGTCTTTTAACGTGGTTTGGAGATAACCAACTCCTACGTCCATGACCTGATTTAACAGGAAGCTACCCTCAAAACCTTGAGGATAGGTACTTGGTTTTTACGTGCCAAGGGACACGAATAGCCAACTACCTCTCTTAGGAACAGACCCCTGGACGTTTTACAAGTCCCAGTCCTTCTAACCAACCAATCTCACACCCTGAGTGGTTTGGTATTCTTGGTTTCCAACTAAGGATAGCCCAGCAGTACAAAGCAATGCTAAAGATTAGAGCAATCAAAACTAAGCAAATACAGAGTGAATCCTACTACAGCACTAGGGAAATTTAATTGTAGAGTGTTGTTCAAAGTATGCTTTGAGTGCTTGGATTCTTGAGAGCTTTCGCTTGGAAATTTCCCATTTTTTTTGAATGGGTGCAAGACTCTCTTTATATATAGGAGAGATTTGAAATAAATCCGTTGGAGGAGATCCACCCAAATCTTCCTATTTTAGGGTGGTTGCAGGCTAGATGTACTTGTTGACCTTTTTCCCATGCTTAATCTGGAAAATATTGTCCCGCCGCCTGCAACTCTGAGACACATTAAATGCCGCATTAATTGTTGCGCAGACTCCGTACATGCGTGTCGAAAGGCGATTGGCTCTCCGTTCAAATGGCTAGTTGATCGTCTGACACTTGTCCTTCCTCGTACACTCAATACTCCGAGTTTCTTGTCATTTACTCAACATGAATGTTTGTCTTTAATGGAGTCCACTGACATTCTCTTTGCCTCTCTGGTGTTAACATAAATTTCAACTGTCCCATAGCATAAATAACCTTTTTGCTTTGGATTTACATGGATCAGATAAACTGACCCAAGGCCTAAGTCTGGTCTTACGAGCATTCAGCTCGGCTTGATAGGTTATTCAGCCAAGTATGTGTAACCTTTTTACTTTGGACTTACATGAGTCAGATAAACTGACTCAAGGTCTAAGTCAGGTCTTATGAGCATTAAGTTCAGTCTGATAGGTTACACTACTCTTCACTGACTAAGTTCTGTCCTGAGCATGCTTAGTGTACTCAGTAGAAACATCAGCCAATGGTACTCGTGATTGTCTTCAGGATGGATCTTCAAGCTTCGGTCTTCAGGTTTAGTTCAGACAATCATCAGAAAGACTGACTCTGATCTTCTTCAGGATGAATTGCACTTCAGACTTCAGATGATTGGGTCGACTCCAGTATACTTCAGTCTTCAATACGTTCCCCCTGAACTGAACCCCTAACCTGACTATCCTGAACAAGACAATCCTGACTAACTGTACTTAGGCAGATCATCAAGGGTTTTGAGATCTAATCAAAATACTCAGATTGTCCCAACAATTTTTATTACAAACTAATATATTAATTTAGTGTAATAAAGAAAATAGGAAAAAGATTAGGGGTTAGAAGAGAAATAAAAAATAAAGAATGAGAATTAAGGGTATATTGGTTACTTATTTTTTAAAAAGACTAAAAAAGAGTTTTTATAAATTTATGGACAAAAAATGATTTGCACATTAAAAAAAAAAGCTAAAATTTATAGTTTTGTGTTGTTTATTCTAATATTATAGGAATCGATTTTCGCAATAATAGAATGTAATTAGAAGGACTTTTTAGTCACACTCATGTAAAATAAATATATATATATATATATATATATATATATATTCTACAATATCGGAGTAGAAATTGGAAACAAACCGTTAATTAACGATCTTCAAAGTACACTTTAATTGAATTAATTCACTTATTAATTTTTTGAAGTTATAATTACCTTTCATGGACCATGATTGTTTGCCCACCACATATATGTTGCGCTGTCGCAATATGACTGTTACCAAAATTGTGCATGTTGCCATACCTAAGTGTATTTAATTTGCAAGATTTATTTTGTCCCTCTAAACTAATTGATATTGTATCTTTACCATTTATTTTTAACATTATATATCCTTTATTTTTCCCTAAAAAAGTGGGGAGTTTTTTAATGGGGCATATACACAAAAAGAATATTATGAATTGGTAACACACAAAAACTAATGGAGAGTGCCTAGATCTCATATGCAAATCCATATAAAAAAGGATTTTTAGAGTTTCATTCTACAACGTAGTTTCCCCAAATAAAGCGAAGTGTTACAAATTTTTCGATTCATTCTATATATTGTCTTTTTCCGTGTTGGAACATCTCTTCCTGATAGCCTTATCAAATCGTTTATTTTTTATATATCGAAATGGATAATGATCAAGTTACATTGCTTCTTCAGCTCGAACTGAGGAATTTCTTAGATCTGATGCGACATACAAAAAGCTCACATCCTTCTTTATCTCTAAAGATAGGGTGTCCTAATCACTCAGAAGAAAAAGAACCAACAAGTCGAGGGTACTCCGGATGTAAGTCAACATATTGCCATCATTGCCACACTTTAATCTCTCGTTGCAAGTTCTACAATTAAGCCAAGCGAGTCGAAATCCATAGGGCAGGCCAGGGAGTGATGGATTTCTGATATTGATACATTGTCCAAATGCTTAAAATTCCAAGATGTCCACATTCCACATATCTCTGACATGTGAAGTCCTCATCTTGCCAATCTTAATATAAGCATGTATGAGCAAATTACAATGAGCAGGCAACTAGATCAAATTCGTAAAAAGGAAATTGAACTCTTCAATGCATGTAGCACCTCATAAAACTAATAGGTCAAGCTACATATATATAAGAGTTGCCTTGCCATAAGGTGTATTAATGTATTATGTATGCATGTAATGCACACTAGGTTCAACTATATATAACTGCCTCTGTTAGTTGTTAGGATTAGTAAGTTAGTTGTAACTAACTCAGTTAGGTTGAGCTATTTATCTCATTTCACTTGTATAAATAGCCAAGTTGTAAACACTTTCAACTAAGAAATAAAAGCACAATTAAGTCAACATGGTATCATCATGCTAACTTTCGATTTTTTAGTTTTGATTTTGAAGGTCTCTTTGTGTTCATATCTTCAACCGGTCTCTCTGTTTCTTCATATCACCGTCCTTTGTATCTTCGTATTTTCATGCTGATAACTACCTGTTAACCGTTTTTGTCTATACATCTTCATACATTCATCTCATCCTCTTCACTTCTTCATCTGCTACATTCATCCTTTGTCCATGTCTTATACAATGTCTGAGTCTTCCTCTATCTATTCATTCTTACCATAGCTTCCTACATTCATTACTTTACATATCAGGCTAAATTGTGTAAACATTCCTTTCTGGCGCACACAAATTTTGGCCAGTGTTAGAGCACATTGGTCTGAAGAAGTTTTTTTGTGCTCATCTCTTCCATCTGCCCATATTAAAACTCATGGATCTTCAAGTAGTGGTATTGGAACTGCTGAGTGGTTTGGAAGATATCAATTTCTCTTGAGTTGTCTCCTAAGCTCGATTAAAAAGAGCATGCTTGGGCATGTGAGTCAATGCTCTCACTCTTTTCAGGTCTGGAGGACATTTGAGGATCTCTTTCACTCTCAATCTAAGGCCAAGGTTATGAACCTTAGATTCCAGTTGCAGACTCTTAAGAAAGGTCATTTGTCAATTGATGAGTTTATTCTTTAAATGAAGACTATTGTTGATGGCCAACTGGCAACTGGTCATCCTATCAGTGATGAGGACCTTGTTCTTCATGTTATAAGTGGTTTAGGGCCTAATTTTGATGTTGTGGTTGTAAACCTTACTACCAGGGGTGACATTCCCTCTTTGTTCGTCATTCATGCTATTTTACAAATACATGACATAAGGTTACTTCATACTTAATCTACTGCTACAGTTTCCATTCCATCTATGCCTAATGTTAATGCACTTACTAAGGATTCTAAGCCTAAGTTCAAGGGCAAACCTAAATTCTATGGCAACAAGCCTAAGTTCGATTGTCGTATCTGTGGGAAAACTAATCACAAAGCTATCAAATGCTTTAAACGCTTTAACACTACCTTTATTGGTCCTTATCAAGCTCACAAGCAAACTACTCAACCTGCTGCTCAAAAAACCTCACAGTGTACCTCTCAGTTTCAAGCTCATCTTGCTCATCACAAATCTCCTCCATCCTTCACTGGTAACAATCACTCCTACTCTCCTTCTTCTACTGCCCAAAATACTTCTCCTGATTGGTTTGTAGATAGTGGAG
Source organism: Prunella vulgaris (assembly GCA_026898435.1). NCBI lineage: Eukaryota > Viridiplantae > Streptophyta > Magnoliopsida > Lamiales > Lamiaceae > Prunella > Prunella vulgaris. The sequence continues at coordinate 137,261 of JAPKLY010000413.1, forward strand.
CAACTCACCATGTTACTGCACATCTTGCTAATCTGAGCATGCAGTCTTCATATCAAGGTACTGATTCTCTCACTATTGGTGATGGATCTCAAGTTAAAATTCATAATGTTGGTTCATTGCATTTACCAACACTTCAAGATGACCATGTTGTTAAGTTAAATAACGTCTTACATATACCATATATTACAAAGTATCTGCTAAGAATTTCTCAATTCTAAAAGGACAATCATGCTATTATTGAGTTTTATGTTGATAACTGTGTTGTTAAGGGTTTGGAAACCAAAAAGATCCTACTGAGAGGAGCTATTAGAGATGTACTTTACCAGCTGAACATTGGATCACTTCCTCATATGGCTATTTTTAATAATTCTACTTGTACTGATAATAAATTGGTTTGGCACCAGAGACTTGGCCATCCATTTGTACCTACTTTGTCTCATATCATTAGATCTTTACATGTTCCATTTAGATCTTCTGATGTACCTATCTGTGATGCTTGTCAACTGGGCAAAATGTATCAAAAGCACGTCACTAGTGTGGTTCATAACTCTACTACTCCTTTTGTCATTTTACATGCAGATGTGTGGGGTCTGAGTTCAGTATGTTCTATTGATGGTTATAGGTACTACCTATCAATTGTTGATGATTATACAAGGTTCACTTGGATATTTCCTTTATTTTGAAGATCTTATATTGCAAGCATTTTTGCTAAGTTCATTACTTCAGTTGAAAGACAGTTTGATCACAAGGTTAGAAATGTGCAGTGTGATAATGAGTAAGGAGTTTATTTTTTTTATCTAGTGTGCTTAGACCACTGGGCATCAATATGAGGTTCTCTTTCCCTTATGCCCATCAACAAACTGGTCTTATTGAGAGGAAACATCAACATTACTAAGTTTGGCCTGTCTCTCGTGGCACATAGCTCTCTTCCTATGCTCTTCTGGTGGTATGCCTTCTACACTGCCACTTACTTAATGAACATACTTCCCACACATGTGCTCCATAATCAACATCTTATCAACAACTCTATCTCAAACAACCTAAATACATTGGTCTCAGTTCTTTTGGATGTGCTTGCTATCCATTCCTACGACCATACAACTCTTTAAAACTTCAATTTAGGAGCTCAATAAGCATTTTCCTTGGCCACTCATCCTCTCCTAAGGCTACCTATGTCTTTATCCCTCTGGAAATATATATACCTCGCCTACAATTTCATTCAATGAGTTGGAATTTTCCTACAAATCTTTGTTTGCCTCAATATCTCCTCAATCTTCACTTTCTTCTCCAATACTGACTCCAATTCATGATTTTACTCTCCATGTTTCCCCAGCTTCTCCATCTCCTACACTTCCTCCAGTTCATAACTCTAGCCTTTCTTCTATCATCTCTTCTCCACTTACTGCACCTACCAATACATATCACATGATCACAAGGGCCAAAAATGGTAATTCTAGAATGAAGGTTTATCATACACAGCCTTCCATCACTGAACCTTCCTCTGTCTCTGAGGCACTAGCCCAACCTGGTTGGAAAATGCAAGTTGAGTTCAATGCTCTCATTGATAACCACACTTGGGAATTGGTTCCTAGGTTTGATGATGTTCATCTAATCATTACCAAATGGTTGTTCAGGATTAAGTACCTTATAGATGTCTTTATGGAAAGGCTCAAAGCAAGACTGGTGGCCAGGGGTTTTCAGCAACATGCAAGTATTGACTACTTTCAATCTTTTAGCCCAATACTTAAACCTCAAACCCTCATGATTATCTTTAGCTTGGAAGTAACAAAGCATTGGTCAATTCAACAAGTTGATATCAACAATGCGTTTCTCAAAGGAGAGCTCTAAGAAACTATTATATAGAGAAACCAGAAGAATTAGTGGATGCTATACCAGACCTACTTGTTGATAATATTTCCTAATGATTTGTAAAATGTGGCCAATAACACTTAGATTATCAATCAATGGCTGGAATATCAAAGTTTAAATAAGCAAGTAGGCCGTATTGATAAATAAGCAGCACACCCGTAGGAATATAAAAAATTTGATCCTTTATTTAGAAAATCAAACTAGTATTTATAGGAATACAGAAGCAGGCGGTGGCACCTGCATGCTTCATCCTTTGCATGCAAGCTACACGTGGCAAGCATGCAAAGGTTACATTGACTTTTTATTAGTTAGCAATGAAGTAATAGCAACCATAAAGTGGTTGCCTCGGCCTCTATGGTGATGCACGACCAACTCTGCCTACGAATGGGTCTCTAAGCTCATTTTACTACGTGGAGCGACCAGTTTTGAGTTGCTTTAGGTACTGTGTGATCATGTTATAAGGGGGACAACCAACTTGGTCTCTCTCTTGATTATTTGTACACCCTCCAATCTGCTCACCAGTGCCCCAAGTTGGTCGCTTCTTACTTCATCTTGGTTGCCTATACCATATTTCAAGGAATACCAGTCGATTTCATCTTCTTCTTTATTTAAATTAACTTTTTATCTTGTCATTTATTTTATATATCAACAATTGCCCCTTAGCTCAACTTCTAATTTAGCTTAATTAGAGTCGGGCTATATAAAAATTGACTATTGTAACATTGTGACGAGCACTACGTTGCTTACCAAATCTTGGTCGCTGAAAGATGGTTGGAGAGAGCAAGATGCTCATCGCATGCGAACTTGGGCACGGAATCTAGGGTTTATTTTCGCAAGGCGCGCCTATAGGCGGTTACTTTTTGAAATTTAGCATATAGGTCCCTCCACCCTTGTATATTGATTATGTTGCCCTTTTATATATATATATATATATATATATATATATAAAAGGTATTGAATCAATTTTTTCATTCTTTCTTTCCTTTTTTCCTTCTTAGTTTTGAACTTATAGAGGATATTTTTCCGTGTTTAAGATTCTCTTGTCCGTTAATTAATCAAGCCACTGAACACTTTATTAATTTAACATCTTAACCTTGGATTAAGGACAACTCTTCTTTATCATCATAGCAGAAACAAATTCCACTTGCAAGATTTAGTATGACAAACGTTTAGAGCCCACCAAGGGGATTAATCATGCCAGACTCTCCAAGCACACGGTTCTCTATATTAAATGTTAGCAACTGTCATATTCTCAATGGCGTCACCCAAGATGCAAAGTATTAAGTCTTATTGACTCTCTATCCATAACAAAATAAAGTGCCACGCACGGATCACTCACAGTCCTATTTAAGGGACAGAGGTTTAGAAATAAACGACCACTGAGGTCTAATTCTTCATCCCATAAATCAGTACGGAAGAATTACCTCTCTGTAGGTCCTCTTCAATGCATCATCATGCACAAGTGTAATCCCTTGGTCAAGATAAGCCAATCTGGGATCTGCACATCAACTGTTTACCAATGGGGTGTTCAAATCCCATCTAGGTTGTGAATTTAGTACTTGTTACAAGACACTGATAATGTGATCTTGCTGTGAGTTATCCGGGGATCACCACATTTATCTATAGTGTAACTTGTACTATTATATTGGAACGGATTGCAATAGATAAGTAACAATCATATTATCGAAAGCACAGTGATAAAAGATTTATCTCAGATAAAGCTCAAAGATTTAGTTTAGTTATACAAAGTAAAAGCATACTTTCTAGTATAACCCTAACAATCTCCCACTTATACTCAAAGTCTGCTTTTAAGTATACTACAACATGTCTATGTACTACACATGTCCTAATAATTTCTCCCACTTATACTCAAAGAACATTGGCAACACACTTGACTCCCATTCCTTCCACATGTCTCTCGAATGTCGACAGAGGTAAACCCTTTTGTGAAAGGATCAGCTAGGTTGTCTTCCGTTGCGATCTTTGTCACTTCTATGTCTCCTCTCTTAACGATTTCTCGTATAAGATGGTACTTTCTTTCAATGTGTTTGCTGACTTTGTGGGCTTTTAGTTCCCTTGAATTTGCAACTGCTCCGGCATTGTCACATTAGACCGTGATGATGTCGGGCAAATACGAAACTACATCCAAGTCCACTAAGAAGTTCTTGAGCCAAATCGCCTCTTTTGCCGCTTCACAAGCAGCTACATATTCGGCTTCCATGGTAGAATTAGCGATGCATTTCTGCTTAACGCTTCTCCATGTCACGGCTGCACCTCCTAGACAGAACACACTACCCGAGGTAGACTTTCTGGAATCTAAGTCTGATTGGAATCGGAGTCCATGTAACCGATGGGGATTAGACTATCTGACTGATAAACTAACATTCTATCTCGAGTTTGCTTGAGATAATTCAGAATGTTTTTAACAGCAGTCCAATGCTCTTTCCCGGGATTACTTTGATATCGTGCTAACATGCCCACGGCAAAGCAGATATCCAGTCTCGTACACAGTATAGCATACATGAGGCTTCCAACTGTCGAAGCATATGGGATGCCTTTCATGCAATCTATCTCTTCTTGTGTCTTCGGACACATCTCTTTCGATAGATGAATTCCATATCTAAAAGGTACAAAACCTTTCTTAGAATTCTGCATGCTGAATCATTTCAAAACAGTGTCTATGTATGAAGTTTGTGATAAGCCGATCAGTGTGAACGATTTCCAACACTTCACTAGCTCTATTCCCCTTGGCCCCGAAGGCCCTCTTAGTCATTTTTCCCTCTAAACAAGATTCACACGTTGGAAATGACTCAACATGGAGAGACTCCAACGAACCATCCGCCACCAACCTTTGAATTCTCCTTAAATTAATATGACCAATTCTTAGATGCCATAGAAGTATTTCGTTCATGGTTGAAGAAAATTTTCTTTTCTTAGAAATAGTCGATGTGTTATAAGAAGCATTTTGTGTGTGGTGTGCACTTTGAATAGTATAAAGATTTTTCTCTAATATTCCCGAACAGATGAACTCATCGTTTCAAAAAATAACAATCATATTATTAAAAGAAACTGAGTATCCATCAACGTATAATTTAGAAACCGAAATTAAATTCTTCCTAAAACTGGAAACATAAAGAACATCTTTTAAAACTAAAACTCTGTCTTCAAAAAATAGGTGCACGTCTCCCACTACAACAGCCGCTACCCTCATAGCATCACCCAATGTGATGAGGATCTCATTCGCACTAAGTTACCGGGTTTTCCGAAACTCTTGTAAAGTGAAACATACATGATCAGTGGCTCCCGTATCCACTACCCACGAATGGGAAACATACGACGCTAAACAAGTTTCAACAACAAGTGCAAGGAATTACCTTTCTTCCCAACCTTCTTTCGCTTGGGACAGGCCGTCCTCCAATGTCCTTTCTCACCGAAGTTGAAACACTTCCCTTTGGTAGCTTTCTTGATACCTCCCTCATTGGTTACCTTACTCTTAGCTTGGTTCAAACCTTTGGTCTTTTTCTTCTTCTTCCCATTTTTCGGTGCAGAAGAAGCCGGACCACTTGCCACCAAGACTTGAGTTTGGTGTCCCATGAGTGTCTCCGCCGATACCAAAGCTTGCAAGAGTTGTGACAACGTGAACTCTTGATTTTTCATCATATAGTTCAACTGGAACTGCTCAAACCTTTTCAGTTGAGAATGGAGAACGAAATCAACTTGCATTTTCGCATCATATTCCGCTCTAAGTACCTCTAACTTGTTGAGGTAGCCCATCATTTTGAGAACGTGATCCCTTACGGGCGTTCCCTCCACCATTTTCAGTGATAACACGTCTCGCATGGTGATTTGCCTAGTCGTATGATTCTGATGAGCGAACATTTTCTTAAGGTTTAGCATCATATCAGAAGCGGATTCCATGTCTTGGTGTTGGTGTTGCAACACATCTGACATTGAAGCCAAGATGTTACACCTAACCATTTCATCGGATTCCATCCACTGCTTATGATATTCCCTTTCGGCATTATCCGCATCATCCGTAGGCGTATGGGGCTTTGGTGTCAAGAACCCATTTGTGTTGTTGTGCGGTAAGGATAATAAATAAGTGACGTTTCCAATCAACATAGTTTTCACCTTCCAATTTGTTATCTTTAAGTATTGTAAACAGTGGATTAAAAGGAGACTACATGCTGAACTGAAATAAAATATACATTGCATCAATACATACATCCATTCGCAAAGATTATCACAAATTTCGATCATGCCTTATATTAAAGTCTAAAAAAATATATATAGCATAAATCGACCGACATCTTAAAACAGTTCACATAAGCCACAATGAGTGTGGACGTTTATGCAAACACGTTTAAGCAAGTTACAAACAAGAACAATTACAAAGTTTTAATTTCAAAAATTAATAGTCGGCTCCCACTTGATCATATAAAATCGGTAGGGACTCCGATGGAGAGTAATAAAATGCCAATTTTATACCTAAGTATTAACCATGATTAAATACAGGATTATTACTTCGTTTTGAATAAGCCACTCGATGGGACTGTCAATACCACCACTAATAATAATCCACAATTATCCTTTTGAGAATTCGTTCATGTGAATTTATGTTTTTGCCAATAAGTAGCCAAAAGACTTCACAAACAAATAAATCATGGAGGCCAAATAATTCAATTTTATTATCTAGAATAAAATACCGAATTATATTTAAAACATACTTCGTAATTTTTGGAGTTGAGATTTTTTTTCATCACGACATTCATGCAATAAAATATTTAATCAAATTAAATAAATAAAGCATGCATCAAAACAAATTAAACAAATTGACACATTATATCCAATTGCCATGGTTTAATTTCTCGTTTTGACTATGAAATGTCGTAATCAACGTTTGTCTTCAAGCTTTATCGTCCGTCTCGATTAAGCTTTCACTCGACCGCAGCAAAATTACAACAACTTTGTCTCCGGGCTTTAAAATTTCCGTTCTTCATCTTCAATATTGGTTACAATTTATTTACAAAAAATAAATAAACCTATCGTCTAGACTAGTCTATTACAAAAAAATATTCTAGTCTACCCGTAGATTTTCTCATAGGAAAAACAATCCGAATGAATCGGATTTTAAAACCGCATCATCATACATGCATGCATAAAAAAATATTAAATAAAATGACAATTGGATACCTGCAAAAAAGATCTAGCAATTCTACTATCCAATTTTCAAATTTAATATTAAACACTAAAATTACAATTTAACGTATAGAGCCCAAAACCGGCTCTGATACCAGTTGTTGAGGAATTAAACGAAACACAAATTTAAGCCCACAATTAATATCATGATTTAAACATAATTAAATCAAATAATTGTATACCCAACACCAGGCTTTGCATGCAAAACATATGAATATATAAAATCACATAAAGCCATACACATGCGGAACTAAGGGATTTAGTGAATTATACCTCTTTGAGAAAAGACAGTTTCTGAGACAAAAGGCATCCTTTTGAGATGCTTTGGGAGTCCCTTTGCTTCGATGATATCAAACTCGACTTGATTAACCTTAAAGGTCTTCTCAAGTATTCCCTCACTCTTACTCGTACACCCGGTGGGAGGTCACACGAATAATCACAACACAAGGAAAAAAATAATTTTGTTGCCCAATAATACTATAATTTTCAAAAATAATAGTTCATGAAGTAATGATCATAAAGTCTGGTATCATCACATATTTATAATGGGAATACAAGATCTTGAATATCAAATATTTCAAATCTTGATAATCTTGAATATCAAATATTATAAATTTGATTATCTTGAATATCAAATATTCTATTCTTGATATATGTATCATAAAATTTTTGAAAATATACAAGTTTTATATTTAATTCAATGAGATCTTGATTTTATTATATATTCTTGTATTCAACATACATATCTATTTTCCATAAAATCTCTCATGAATTTAATATATATATAATTTTCAAAATTTTCATATTAGTTGAGCCCAAAAATATTTCTTTTATTTTAATCACCTTATTCATTGTTGGACATTTAATTGGGCTATTTGAGGGGCCTTTAGGAGAATTAAGATTGGACCTCCTAATGGGCCTTGAATTCTAACATTGAGTCCAATGTCATTCAACTCATTAACATTAATCTCACTCCACTATAGGATTAATGTTGCATTTTCCATCTTAACCAATATTACAATCATATGGCACCTGGTCATTATTTCCCGTGTTTAAGATTCTCTTGTCTGTTAATTCATCAAGCCACTGAATGCTTTAATTAATTTAACACCTTAACCTTGGAGTAAGGACAACTCTTCTTTATCATCATACCAAAAACAAATTCCACTTGCAAGATTTAGTATGACAAACGTTTAGAGCTCACCAAGGGGATTAATCATGCAAGACTCTCCAAGCACACGTTCCTCTGTATTAAATCTTAGCAACTGTCATGTTCTCAATAGTGTCACCCAAGATGTAAAGTATTGAGTCTTATTGACTCTCTACCCATAACAAAATAAAGTGTCACGCACGGATCACACACAATCCAATTTAAGGGACAGAGGTTTAGAAATAAACGACCACTGAGGTCTGTTGGGACAATCTGAGTATTTTGATTAGATCCCAAAACCCCTGATGAATTCGCCTAAGTACAGTTGTTCAGGTTTGTCTAGTTCAGGATAGTTAGGTTAGGAATTCAGTTCAGGGGGAACGTGCTGAAGACTGAAGAATATTGGAGTCGACCCAATTTACTGAAGTCTGATGTGCAATCCATCCTGAAGAAGTCAGAGTCAGTCTTGCTGAAGATTGCCTGAACTGAAGCTGAAGAACGAAGCCTGATGATCCATCCTGAAGACAATCCTGAAGTACCATTGGCTGATGTTTCTACTGAGTACACTAAGCATACTCACGACAGAACTTAGTCAGTGAAGAGTAAGTGTTACCTATCAGGCTTTGCTGAATGCACATAAGACCTGACTTAGGCCTTGGTTCAGTTTACCTGAATCATGTAAGTCCAAAGCAAAAAGGTTACACATACTGGGCTGAATAATCTATCAGGCTGTGCTGAATGCACATAACACCTGACTTAGGCAGTGGTTCAGATTACCTGAATCATGTAAGTCCAAAGCAAAAAGGTTATTTATGCTAAGGGACAAGAGACAAAGAGAATGTCAGTAAGACTCCAATAAGACAAACATTCAGGCTGAGTTATTAACAAGAGACTCAGAGTATTGAATGTACGAGGAAGGAAAAATGTCTGAAGGTCAACTAGCCATTTGTACGGAGTCTGCGTAACATTTAATGCAGCATTTAATGGTCTCAGAGTTGCAGACGGCGGGACAATCTTACCAGATTAAGCATGACGATTAGGTCAACAGTACATCTAGCCTGCAACCACCCTAAAATAGGAAAGATTTGATTTGATCTCCTCCAACCAATCTATTTTGAATCTTGCCTATAAATATGGAGAGCCTTGCACCCATTCAAAACTAACGGGAAATTTCCAAGCGAAAGCTCTCAAGAATCCAAGCACTCAAAGCATACTATAAGCAACACTCTGCAATTAAATTTCCCTAGTGTTGTAGTAGGATTCACTCTGTATTTTCTTAGATCGATAGCTCTAATATTTAGCATTGTTTTGTATTGCTAGAGTTATCTTAGTTGGAAACCAAGAATACCAAACCACTCAGGGTGTGAGATTGGTTGGGTAGAAGGACTGGGACTTGTAAAACGCCCAGGGCTCAGTTCCTAAGAGAGGAAGTTGGCTATCCATGTCCCTTGGCACGTAAAACCCAAGTACCTATCCTCAGGGTTTTGAGGATAGCTTCCTGTTAAATCAGGCCGTGAACGTAGGAGTTGGTTATCTCCGAACCACGTTAAAAAGACCCTTGTGTGCTGATTTACATTCTTGTTCAGGATCATAACTGTCATCATACTGAACTGAACATTCTGCATTGATTTTATGTTCAGGACTGAATCAATCATCCTGAATCTTAATACTGTGCACTCAGCCTTAACAACCAATTTACTAAGCAAACTCAGAGAAAACGTTTTCAGAAACTAAAACGAGTAGAAACTAAGGGCCCACCTTCCGCACGTACTCTAGCTCACTAAGATAGTAGTCCAACTGACTAGCTTCCGAGCGGTCAGTAGGTTTGTTATCTCTATTGAGTTTCCGAGCACTTTACTCACACTCAGCTTATCTGACTCTTTACTGAAAGGTCCCTGCTGCCCCTGTGGACATTCAACATACTGAGTAATTCAGGAAATCCTGACTGAGCGTGTTAGAGCATTTTTCTGAGTCTTTCAGAAAAATCTGACATCAGTGTATTCCCCCCCATACACTGATTATACTCGTTTCGGGACCAACAAGTGGTATCAGAGCAGTGGTTCAAAAGACCACTGACTTTGTTTACCAACAGTTTCTGAGGAGAAACTTTTGGTGGTCAACTGAACAGATCTGTTTCTGAAAACCTGCATACATGGCATCCGGTTCTAAGCACCTTGAAGGCAGTCTTCCTGAATTCTCTATTGATAATTATGACTATTGGAAATTCAGGGTACTCGCACATCTCTATTCCATCCATGATCAGATGCTATTGGTCATTGAGCAAGGTCCGATCAAATTCATGAGGAATCTTCAGATGACATGGCCCGTTGCTGGCAATGTTCCTGTTCCAGCCACCGGAGAAGAAGAAGTGGAGAGGTCGATGCTTAATTCTGATCAGATTAAGCAAATTGGACTGGATAATATTGCTAAGAACATTATACTCCACACCGTTTCTTATGAGAATTCGGTCAGGCTCATGCACCTGAAGACGGCAAAGGAGATCTGGGATGCCTTGAGGGAGATGAGTGAGGGATCAGAAAAGATCAAGGAGAGCAAGAGAGATCTTGCAATCAAGAAGTTTGAGGCCTTCCGGATGTTAGAGGAAGAGTCCATCGATCAGATGGAAGCTCAGTTCATTATGATTATGAATGAGCTAGCAACCCTTGGGAAGGAGTTTCCCAAGAGGGAGGTGTCTTCTAAAATCCTAAACTGTCTCCCTGAAAGATGGGATACACGAGTGATCTTGTTAAAGAACACTCAGGATCTCACCAATATTACTCACTCTCACCTATTCTCCGAGCTTAAGGCTTTGGAGTTCGACCTCGATAAGAGGAAGAAGAAGGGTGTTGTCAGTAAGGAAGTCAGTGAGGAGAAGACTCCTGAAAAGGAGAAGAGCGTGGCTCTTAAAGCTACTCCTGAGCCTGAGGCTGGATCTGGCTCTAAGTCTCTGAAGGACATGAACAAGGATGAGCTGGCCTTGGAATTTAGCCTGATGGTGCGGCGTTTCGAGAAACTGAACTCTCGATTCGGAAGATATAAGAAATTTTATACTGACAGCCGTGATCGCAGGTACTCCAGCCCCAGGAGATCGAGCCCCCTGAGAGAAGAGAGGAGGGGTTCAGATTCCAGGAGAGATAGTGATGAGCCTGAGCGGCGCAGAGATGAGAAGAGGAGAGATGATGAGCCCAGAAGATCCAGCTCCAAACCTGAACGATCATCAGGGAGCAGGAGGGAGTCATCAGATAAAAGGTACACTGACAAGAAGTTTGCTTCTGATGTAGATCAGTGCTACCACTACAAGAAGACCGGACATTATCAGTATGATTGTCCGGAGCTCAGTGCTCGTGAGTGAGAGGATCGGAGAGCCAAGAGAGAGCTCAGGGCATCAGACCGGAGAGCTATGCTTGCTGAGGATTCCTCAGATTCAGATGGCCCAGGACGCCGGTCCCCTAAACTCTTCTCCGATGAGGAGTATGATGACCTCTGCCTGGTGGCAGATGATGAGGTATGTTCTTCTGCCTCTTCTGAGCTTAGCTCAGACTCAGTAGGAGAACTCGACCTTCAGCTCGCTCTAGAGCAATTGATGGCTGACTTCTCAAGGCTGCAGGAGACTCATACTCACACAGTGGATGTGAATGCACAACTGAGTGGGGAAAACGATCGGTTAACTGAGTCTCTCAGAGTGAGAGATACTGAGGAAGCCCTCAGATTAGTACATCTTCAGGAAGAGCTGCTTCATGCTCGGAACAAGCATGATGAAGCTCCACTGGAGGTGGAAAGACTGAAAGGTGTAATCAGCTCGCTGATTGAGACTCGTGACACTGATCTGTTCCTCGCTCAGGAACAACTGATGATTGAGTGAATCGCTCTAAGAGTGATGTTCGAAACTGAGTGGCAAGCTCGCCTTTGTGCTGAGCAAACTGCTTGGGATCTTGAGCTGATCTCAAAAGAGAAAGCACACGAAGAGTTGGTGCTTCAATACACCACTGAAATTGAGGCCCTGAAAGAAACAAATGGGCATCTTGAGGTTAAGCTGAAGAAGTTACACACATCTACCCAAGTGGTTGATGAGTTAACAAGTTTCTCTCAGCTGACTGATGGTGCTAAAGCTGGGTTAGGCTATGATGTCTCAAAAGACCCAAAGGGCAAGAAGAAGAGAGGTGCTTCAGGGAGCAACTCTCAGAAGAAGTTTGTCCCTGCCCAAACTTACTACAAGAGCCCAAGTGTTGCTCGTCAGGATAAAGGCAAAGGGAAGGAGAAAATGCCTGCTGAGCCTGTTAGGCAAAGGACTGAGGAACCAAGGCCAAAACCTAAGGGAAAGGCCAAGGCTCCTCATCCTGAGTCGAGGAAGACAGACCAAAGGAACTTCAAAGCTCAGCCTAGGAATCCTCAAGCTGGAAAGAATTCCGCCCCTAGCACTTCTCAGGCTCAGCCTAGAAATGTTCAGGGTGGAAGGAACTCCGATCAGAGGAGGACTCAGGTAAGGCCAAGGACTACTGAGGTCCAGACTCCTCAGGCAGGGCACAGAGCCCATCAGGAGCGTCCCAATCCTCAAAGGAGAAGGACAAACCAGGTGGCCTCTGAAAGGCAACGGAGACCTGACTCCGATAACACTCAGGCCAGACCTCAAGTGCCAAGAGGTCAGGCCCGAGCTGCTCCTTCTCAGGACAGACCCCAGCCCAATGCACCCAGGCCAAAGAGGAACCAGGAGGCCCTCCCCCAAGAATCAATCCAGGGCTCCTGAACCTCAGGCTGACACCCATACACCCTCAACTTCCCAGGCACAAAGGAAGAAGACTGTGTATGTTGATGTTTCTGGGAGACAGGTTTACACTTCTGATGCTATTAGAATTGTCAAATAAATCTGGATCCCGAAGGGTATGGCTGACTCTGTAGGACCCAATACGAGATGGGTACCTGAGGCCTGATTCTTTTCAGGTCGCTGCGGGCTACAAGAAGAAGAAGGAGGATCTGATGAAGGACTGGTACTTGGACTCAGGGTGTTCCAGGCACATGACCGGATTTCTTGATCTCCTTCAGGATTATGTAGCTCAGGAAGGCCCGCAGGTAACCTTTGGTGATAACTCTAAGGGTTTCACCAGGGGATTCAGAACCCTTGTTATTGGCTCTGTCCGTGTATTGAATGTACATATGTTGAGGGACTGAGACATAACTTACTCTCAGTCAGTCAGTTCTGTGACCGAGGATATAGTTTAGAATTTACATCTAGCATGTGTCTTGTGAAGGAAAAATCTACACTACAGGTTCTGATTACAGGTGTCAGGAAGGGCAATGTATATTTTGCTGACTTCAAGAGCAGCCCTCCTGAAACTTGTTTGGTCGCTAAGAGCTCCTCTGAGCTCAGTTGGCTTTGGCATAAACGCCTGAGTCACTTAAACTTCAAGATTATTAACAAAATTTCTAGACTTTCTCTTGTAGATGGTCTACCTAATGAAGTTTTTAGCAAAGACCACGTGTGCGGAGCATGTCAGGAAGGCAAGTAAACTAAAGCCTCATTCAAAGAGAAAGAAGCCTTCTCAACTGACAGAGTGCTTCAGCTCCTGCACATGGATCTTTTTGGTCCAGTTACTCCTGTCAGCATAAATGGTAGGAAATATACCATTGTTGTTGTTGATCATTATTCCAGGTACACATGGGTTATTTTCTTGCTGAACAAGAAGGAGATTCAGGTCAAGCTTCCGGAGTTACTCAAGCAATTGAGTACTGAACAGGGTCAGAGCATTGTCAGGATCCGATCAGATCGAGGAACAGAGTTTATAAACTCTATTATAACTGACTTTTGTACTAACCATAGTATAGCTCATGAGACTTCTGCAGCCAGGACCCCTCAGCAGAATGGGGTAGCTGAAAGAAGGAATCGGACCCTGAAGGAAGCTGCCAGGACCATGCTGGCTAAGTCAGGACTGCCCAAGAAGTACTGGGCTGAAGCAATCAATACTACTTGCTACACTCAAAACCGATCTATGCTGAACAAGCAACATGCTCAGACACCTTATGAAACTTGGAACAAGAGGAAGCCTCGCATCTCTTATTTCCATCTTTTTGGGTGTAAGTGTTTCATCCTGAACAATGGGAAAGATCAGCTGAAAGCCTTTGATAGCAAATCTGATGAGGGAGTTTTCTTAGGATACTCCTCAGTCAGTAAAGCTTTCAGGGTGTATAACTGTCGGACCCTCTGTGTGGAGGAAACACCTCATGTTGTGTTTGATGAGACTGCATCAGTGCTTAGAAAATAGGTTCCAAGTCCTAACACTGAGGGGGTTACCAAGAGAGTAACAAGACTGAGCCTGAAAAATCCTGAATTTAAGATCAAACTTGTCAGTGCTCCCAAAGGATGGGATGATGATGATGAAGATCAGGATGGACCTCAGGGCAACCCTCAGCAAACCCCAGCCTCGGAGAATGTTGAGTCTCAGACGGAGGGTCAGACTCAACCTGAGGTACGTACTGTCGGTGATGATGCTTCTGCACCTGAGACTGTTACTGAGTCCAACACTGTAGGGGGAAACAATGTCTCTGATTTTGCCCAACCCTCAGAAAATGACTCAGTATCCCCTGTTCTTGCTCGTTCCGCTTCTTTACCTGTTATTGTCGAGACTAATGTTTCAGGATCAGGCGAAGGGCCGTCAGCAGCTCCCAATGCAGCCGTCAGCAGGAGGCGGTGGCTAGATGATCACTCATTGGCTGATATCATTGGTGATATCAATGAGGGGGTCAGGACGAGGTTGTCCTTTGGCGAGAGCGCTATGTTTTGTTATTTCCTGAGTGATCAGGAACCTAAGAGCATAGAAGAAGCTCTTGCTGACCCCAACTGGATCCTAGCCATGCAGGATGAGCTCAATCAGTTTGAGCGGAATCAGGTTTGGGAGTTAGTTGAGAGACCTAGGCGTCAACATGTTATTGACACCAAGTGGGTCTTTAAGAACAAGAGGGATGAAAAGAATGTTGTTGTCAGGAATAAGGCCAGACTAGTGGCAAAGGGTTACTCTCAGGCCCAGGGTATCGACTATGATGAGACCTTTGCTCCAGTCGCAAGGTTGGAAGCAATCTGGTTGTTTCTGGCATATGCAACATTCAAGAAGTTCAAAGTGTATCAGAAGGATGTAAAGAGTGCTTTTCTGAATGGTGTACTGAACGAGGAGGTCTATGTTGAGCAACCTCCAGGGTTCGAAATTGGTGACAAGGTATATCACCTAAAGAAAGCTCTTTTTGGCCTGAAGTAAGCTCCGAGAGCTTGGTATGATAAGCTTTCCCAATTCCTAATAGACCACGGGTTATTGAAAGGAACAGTGGACATGACCCTCTTCCGGATATCTGAAGGGGAGGACATTCTTCTGGTTCAGATTTATGTGGATGACATAATATTTGGATCCCCTAATCTGAAGCTTTGTGAGAAATTCTCCAAGCTGATGACTGGGAAATTTGAGATGTCAATGATGGGGGAAATGAACTTCTTTCTGGGTCTCCAAGCTAGGCAATCTGACTCCAGAATCTTCATTAATTAGTCTAAATATGCGAGGGACTTGATTCAGAAATTCGGAGTTCAGTCCAGCAAAGTCTCACGTATTCCCATGAACACAAATGAGAAGCTGGATCCTGACAAAAAAGGAGTCTCAGTAAATCAGACTGAATATAGGGCACTAATAGAATCCTTATTGTACCTGACTGCAAGTTATCCTGACATCACTTATGCAGTCGGAGTTTGTGCAAGGTATCAGTCTGATCCAAAGAAGAGTCATCTAGAGAGTGCCAAAAAGATATTGAAATACCTGAAGGGTACAGTCAACTTAGGACTTTGGTATCCCTCTGATGACAACCTAGAACTGACTGGCTATTCAAATGCAGATTATGGAGGCTGTAGGCTTGATAGGAAATCAACTACAGGCACATGTCAGTTTCTAGGGAGTAAACTGATCTCTTGGTTTTCTAAGAAGGAAACCAGTGTTGCAACGTCTACTACTGAAGCTGAGTATATGGTGGCAGGCAGTTGTTGTTCTCAGATCCTTTGGCTGAAACAGCAACTGAGAAACTACCAAATTGAGGCCACTGAAGTCCCAATTTATTGTGACAATAACAGTGCCATTGCCATATCCCAAAACCCAGTCTTACACACAAGGTCTAAGCATGTAGACATCAGGCATCACTTTATCAGAGATCATGTTGAGAAGAAGGACATCAGGATGGAGAGAGTCCCTACTGATAAACAGAGAGCTGACATTCTGACTAAGGTTTAGCCTGAAACCAGATTTGTTGAGTTATCAGTAGAGTTAGGACTCCTTGACCCAGGCTTAGGAGATTCAATCTGAATCTCTAATCAGAATGCGCAAGGTCAGGGGTAATGACTAACTAGGACTCAGGATGAAGGAATCTCAGAGAGAATGTGAATGGTTGTAGGGGGAACATTCAGTATGAAAAGGATATCAGTATAGACTGACTAAGTTTCAGGACACTGAACTCAGGGCTTGTCACCCTGATAGGTCAAATGTGGTATCAGTCAGAATACAAATTTGACTGACTGGTATGTTCCTGATTTATATCTAGTCATCTTATCTTGCTTGCATCATCCTTGATACTGTTTGCCGTATTATCAAATCAAATTATTTTGTCATTTAATCCCAGCCATTCATTTAATATTCAGTTATTCTTTAATGAAAATTATTTGAATTAAATACGGACATGCTCTGACATGTATTTAATGCACAGTGGGCGGGAACAGTTTTCGATATAGTTTTGACTCATTACTATTAAAAACCGAAGAGGCACCATGCATCTTGCATCGTAATCTTAACCATTGAATCTCATAAGTCATTATTTTCTTAGCCATCCGATTAAAACTGGATTTTTGTATAAATAATGGAAGTTTTTGGTATTGCGATCTTTACGCACTCAAATCTTTTCTTGCAATATTTCTCTCTGCTATTTGCTTTTCTTAACTTCTTCAAACTTCATCTATGGCTTCACCCTCTGTAGATTCGTTCTTTGGGAATTTTTTCCATCTCAGGAACGAGATTCACTGGGAACCCTTTGGAGATTTCACTTCTAACCATCCTGACATTCTACCTATGAAAGAACTTTTTGAAAAGGCAGGACTTCTACAGTTTATCACACCAAAACCCAAGAGACTTCATCCTCACCTTGTTGCTGCTTTCTACATCAAAATGGCGCAGAACAAGGACTCTCAGGAGTGGGAGACATGCATTCCCCTGACTTCTTGTGTGAAGGGGAAGAATGGTGAAGATGAGATGACCAGGAAGTGGGTCACTCTCAACATTAGGCAGAAGATTAAGTAGGTGTTTAATCTTCCCCACTCTGGACGAAGCCCTATCGACTGCGGGTTTGGGACTTAGAAGGACTATCTCCAGTCTCTATGCGATGGAGACGTGGTCCTGAAGTCGGGTCTGAACAAGTCTGTCCTGAGGACTGAGAATCGTCACCTCTTCGACCTGACTAGTCAGGGGGTGATGGGGATTGCTGGAGGGTTGGAACAGATCTCCCGACCGAAATTATATACCATGATGGCAATCTCAGACGCCTCAATGCACAACTTTCACTAGGAGGATTATTTTCTCCATCTACTGGTGGCCGAGACCAACAAGATCAAATACTCGCCGGAGGGTCAGGCGACGTTTGAGGACAAGATGCACTTTGGCACCAAGATTTCTCTGATCTTGGAAACCTTGGATCTCGGGGATGTGGATCAGGCCCAATCACTCCAGAAGAAGAAGGCTCAGGCAAGGACAACTGGAGGAGTCAAGGGTCAGGCGAGCAAATCTTCAGGGGCCCTTATTGCGAAGCCAGCGGAGGACAAATCCAAGCCCTCTGGACCCAAGCAAAAGAAGCTGAAATTTTTATATCCGGGGTCAGAGGAGCGAAAGAAAAAGCTTGTGGAAGAGAAGGCTGCTGAAGAAGTGTTTAAGCATTCAACTCCGGAGGGGAAACCTGCTCTTCAAATTGCTCCCATCTCTGCCATTCCAAAAGTTGCATTCCCAGATCCCAATCCACTGATCCTCAACATTGCATCAAAGTATCAGGGCTTGGAGGCCCACTCGGGTGAGGATCAGGGGGAACCCGCTCAGGTAGAAGGAGTTGAGAAGGTGGTTGCTGAAGCGGTTCCGGTTGAAGTCCCATGGCCATTCCCTGCGCCTGACGAGAACACATTGCCTGACTTTGAAATAGTGGCAAGGGGAACGGCTGTAGAAATGGTGGAAAAGAGGTTTCCTGACCTCTCAAATGCTCAGAAGGAGGCGATTGTGCAACTTCGAACCTACGCCATGATCAGGAATGCCACCTGGCCTGAACTAAGTCAGCTCGGAGAATCGAGAGGATGGGACAAAATGGCTGATTCTGAAGTTGCTCTCTTCGATCACTTTGAGGTAAATTCCTTACATCATTTGATCAAGATGGTAGACTTTATCAAAATCGTCCGACGCATCTATCCTGAGTCCGTGCCAGAAAGAATAGAGAAGGAGAAGGAAGTTGAGAGGGACGTGGTTGTGATTGCTGATGACACTCAGCAAGGTGGCACTGAAGGGGTCAGTGCACCGGCCGATGAAGCACTCCTGGGACCCGGGACTGCGGAGGCTTCAGGAGAGGGTCCAACTAGTCTGATCCGAGTAAAAGGAAAATGGATCACCCCAGAGTCCTTATATGTTCAGAACTCCTCACGAGCTCTTGCCAATCTTCACAGAAGGGTAATCCTCGTTGAGTGAAAAACAAGTAGGGTCGGTTCAAATTCTGAAGTTCTGAACAAGAAGATGACTAAGCTGGATCGAGATCTGAATGAGATGGGTACGGATATCCATGCTGCAATCGACCTTCTTGGTGAAGTTCGGGCACAACACTCAGTAGATCTCACTGTTATTACTGAGCAAGCAAAAGGGGCCATTCAGAGTTGTAATCAAATGGTCTCTGATGCACAAACTCAGCAAGAGAATAAGCTTGCCACTTTTCTTGATCAACAACTGACTGAGAAGGTTAATCAACTGGTTGATGAAAAGCTGGTCAAGCTAAAGGCTGAACTGAAGGCGGAGCTGCTGAGTGAAATGTCCAACCAAGAGAAAATGGAGATTGCCTCTGCCCTGGACAACCGAATGTCGAGCTTCGAAGGACTGCTGAAGGCTGAACACAATTCAGCAGTTGATAAGCTCAGTGTTGGACTGAGAGGGATGGCCGGGCAAGTAGGGCAAATTCAGGCTAAGCAGACTGAGATGGACAGTTAGTTCAGCCTGTTGGCGGAGTCAGTAAACAAGGTTGTTAGCCAAATCAACGACGATGATGCCAAAAAGGGGGAAGGGAAGAAGCAAATTCCTACTGGAAAAGCCAAGAAGAAGATCTTTCCCCCTGAACTGAAAGCTGCAGACAGAAAAAGGACTAGGTCCATCGCTGCCATCGAAGCTGCTGAAGGCTCAGATCCGAAGAGGTTGAGGTCCTCTGAGGATCCTGCTCTGGAACCTTTGTATACGGAGATGGAGGAAAAAATGCACCCTGGGATGACCACTCAGAAGAAGATGGTGATGACTGAGGCGGAGAAGTTAGCGAAGATGAAGGAGATTTCGCTACTCAGTCAGATCCAACGATTGAAAGAGTCCAATGAGTACCTGACTTCGCAGGTTCAGAAGAAGAAATATGTGCCTTCTGGATCTCGAATGAAGACTCAGAGGAAGATTGTGGTCAATCCAGGTCAAAGTCCTCCTCCACTTCAGTTTGTGGAGGATTTCATCCCGATTAAGATGTTGGAGGTATGGATTCCGATCCGGAATAGGTGGGCTTATCTATACTATGTGGTGGGGTTATGGGACGATCAAACTGAAGACAAAGACGTCATACTCCATCACTGGATGGCACAGGAGCATCCGAATCTCTGGGCTGAAATTATCAGACATGCTGACACTGAAGGTGTAGAGATCGCTCCTCCGGAATTCATCAAGTATCCTCCTCCACTCTTCAGGAACTCCAAGCAACTGGACCGGAAAGCAATATCTGAAGAAGTCGTCAGGGTAGGACGCGCTGCCAGGGCCGTTGGTGATCGAAATAGGATGAAGCAGGTCCTGAACCGAGTCTTGGAGATGTATGAAATTCCTCAAGCTGCTTGGAATAAGGATGAAGATTAGATCAGGAAATATTTGTTCAGGATTCAGGATAACTGTAACTCTTATATCAATCAATAAAGTTATTTTATTTTCCTGAGTACAACTTCTTGTTGACTCCTGAATTTATTTTTCTGTATCCTTATCAAGAACTGTACTAACTCATTCCTTGTTTTCATCTTATAGACTAAGTGCCTAGTTTGTCAGAAGGTACTGAATCTATTTCACTGACTAGGTCAGTTGATTGTATAGATGAATAGGAATTTGCTTAAGGGTTTTGACATCATCAAAAAGGGGGAAATTGTTGGGACAATCTGAGTATTTTGATTAGATCCCAAAACCCCTGATGAATTTGCCTAAGTACAGTTGTTCAGGTTTGTCTAGTTTAGGATAGTTAGGTTAGGAATTCAGTTCAGGGGGAACGTGCTGAAGACTGAAGAATATTGGAGTCGACCTAATTTACGGAAGTCTGATGAAGAAGTCAGAGTCAGTCTTGCTGAAGATTGCCTGAACTGAAGCTGAAGAACGAAGCCTGATGATCCGTCCTGAAGACAATCCTGAAGTACCATTGGTTGATGTTTCTATTGAGTACACTAAGCATACTCAGGACAGAACTTAGTCAGTGAAGAGTAAGTGTTACCTATCAGGCTGTGCTGAATGCACACAAGACCTGACTTAGGCCTTGGTTCAGTTTACCTGAATCATGTAAGTCCAAAGCAAAAAGATTACACATACTGGGCTGAATAACCTATCAGGCTGTGCTGAATGCACATAACACCTGACTTAGGCATTGGTTCAGATTACCTGAATCATGTAAGTCCAAAGCAAAAAGGTTATTTATGCTATGGGACAAGAGATAAAGAAAATGTCAGTAAGACTCCAATAAGACAACATTCAGCCTGAGTTATTAACAAGAGACTCAGAGTATTGAATGTACGAGGAAGGACAAATGTCTGAAGGTCAACTAGCCGTTTGAACGGAAAGCCAATGATCTTTCGACACATATGCACGGAGTCTGCGTAGCATTTAATGCAGCATTTAATGCGTCTCAGAGTTGCAGACGGCGGGACAATCTTGCCAGATTAAGCATGGCGAATTAGGTCAACAGTACATCTAGCCTGCAACCACCCTAAAATAGGAAAGATTTGATTTGATCTCCTCCAACGGATATATTTTGAATCTTGCCTATAAATATGGAGAGCCTTGCACCCATTCAAAACTAACGGGAAATTTCCAAGCGAAAGCTCTCAAGAATCCAAGCACTCAAAGCATACTATAAGCAACACTCTGCAATTAAATTTCCCTAGTGTTGTAGTAGGATTCACTCTGTATTTGCTTAGACCGATAGCTCTAATATTTTGCATTGTTTTGTATTGCTATAGTTATCTTAGTTGGAAACCAAGAATACCAAACCACTCAGGGTGTGAGATTGGTTGGTTAGAAGGACTGTGACTTGTAAAACGCCCAGGGGTCAGTTCCTAAGAGAGAAAGTTGGCTATCCGTGTCCCTTGGCACGTAAAACCCAAGTACCTATCCTCGGGGTTTTGAGGATAGCTTCCTGTTAAATCAGGTTGTGGACGTAGGAGTTGGTTATCTCCGAACCACGTTAAAAAGACCCTTGTGTGCTGATTTACATTCTTGTTCAGGATCATAATTGTCATCATACTAAACTGAACATTCTGCATTGATTTTATGTTCAGGACTGAATCAATCATCCTGAATCTTAATACTGTGCACTCAGCCTTAACCACCAATTTACTAAGCAAACTCAGAGAAAACATTTTCAGAAACTAAAACGAGTAGAAACTAAGGGCTCACCTTCCGCACGTACTCCAGCTCATTGAGATAGTAGTCCAACTGACTAGCTTTTGAGCGGTCAGTAGGTTTGTTATCTCTACTGAGTTTCCGAGCACTTTACACACACTCAGCTTATCTGACTCTTTACTGAAAGGTCCCTGCTGCCCCTGTGGACATTCAGCATACTGAGTAATTCAGGAAATCCTGACTGAGCGTGTTAGAGCATTTTTCTGAGTCTTTCAGGAAAATCTGACATCAGTGTATTCCCCCCATACACTGATTATACTCGTTTTGGGACCAACAAGGTCTAATTCTTCATTCCATAAATCAGTACGGAAGAATTACCTCACTGTAGGTCCTCTTCATTGCATCATCATGCACTAGTGTAATCTCTTGGTCAAGATAAGCTAATCTGGGATCTACACATCAACCGTTTACCAATGGGGTGTTCAAATCTCATCTTGGTTGTGAATTTAGTACTTGTTACAAGGCACTGATAATGTGATCTTGCTGTGAGTTATCCGTGGATCACCACATTTATCTATAGTGTAGCTTGTACTATAATATTTGAACGGACTGCAATAGGTAAGAAACATGCATATTATCTAAAGCACAGTGATAAAAGATTTATTTCAGATAAAGATCAAAGATTCGGTTTAGTTATACAAAGTAAAAGCATACTTTCTAGTATAACCCTAACAATCTCCCACTTATACTCAAAGTCTACTTTTAAGTATACTACAGCATGTCTATGTACTACACATGTCCTAATAATTTCTCCTACTTATACTTAAAGCAGATTGGCAACACACTTGACTCCCATTTAAGGCAAATAACAGGAATATAAAGCAAGTAATGAAACACGAGATAGGATTTATAGTGGTTCGGAGCAAGTCCTACATCCACTCTCCTCAATCGAACTTGGACTTTAGGGGCTATCCACTAATTTACTTTCTGGCAGACTTTGAGAAATAATCTCTCTTACAAATTGTTAGTGCAAAATTGTTGTTAACTTCAGACTTCTATAAAGTCTTACAACTGATGAATGTTTATGAAAGATTGTGTGAGTACATAGGAAATTTGGCAGCATTTCTGATAGTTTAATCATGCGTAGGAATGTTGTTAAATTTCACTCTGTTACTCCAATTTAAAGGTGTCGAAGACTAGCCATTAAGAGTTGACTAGAATTTGAAAACCCTACAAATATGCAATCAATCAATCAGAGAGATTGATCGGTTCTCATTTTGATTTCGGATGATCTTCTTTCCTTGTTGGCCTGATCTTCAATATGGATTTGTCTCATTGATTGATTGAAATCACTTAGCCGTTACTTGGATCTTGTCTCCTTAACTTGGTTGGCTTTTGTTCAGACAGATCCTATAATCTGCAGCTCAGACGACCTCCGCTGATCTTGACCCATATCAGCTGATATCTAGAACTTGTTGTCACGCCCCAATTTTCATAAACAGCGGAAGTCTTACTTATAATTAATAATTTTGAAAATATCTTTTAGGACGTGAACTAACATGCTTGGAATAAAATTTTCTTTTCCTTTAAAAACCTTTGGGATTGAAAACAAAATACCCTTGTAATTTAAAAAATAAAATCCTAAACATAAAATGCATGCCTTAAAATAATAAAATCTTATTGATCATGCAATTTCACATAAATCTAATTTATGGATCATAAATTAAAACTCACGATTTCACAAACTCTTAAAGATTTCATACTTTTAGCATAATTTCAGCAGTGCGTCATCTACGAAATAAATCATTCTAAAATACTTAAACTATAGGGAAAATTCCATAAAAATTCATGTAGGTTACTGACTACCTCTATTATCCATCTATAATTTTTACCAAATTTTATCCGTAACTGACTTTTATCAAAAAGTCGCGAGATTCGGAAATCTCAACAAACTGCCACATATATTTCAAAAAATCATAAATAATTTGTTACAACTCCAAATCATGCGATTCAAGATGGGTTGGAAAGATAATTAAAAACTGTAACTGAATATTAATTTACGAAAACTGTGAATCACTAAACCGTAAAATCTTTTAAAACTTACTGGAAGACAAAAATACATCAAATCCTACACATGCAAAATACTAAAACTCATATAAATAATTTCATAAAATTTCAATTAAAATATATATCTAACATGCATCCTAATTCACCTTTCATGATTCATCAATCAAACCAAATAGGCATAATATTCATTGAAAACATATCATGCAATTAATAAAAATCCATGTACCAAATTAAATCATAAGCATACTCTTCAAGAAAATCAAGAAGGATCATAATCCTTAACATAAAATCTTGTAAAACCAATTAATCAAATAACTTGCAATTCAATTCTTGCCCATTAACTTTATACTTGGTGAAAGGGGTGAGTAATCATAAAATAATCACTCAGTGGGGACGTTAGTTCAAAATCTAAATATAATGGACATACAAACATGAAAACATACCAACCATAGACATAGATGATACGACTTTCTCGTATCCGTGGAACATATTTGATACAACTAAATCATATCCGTCTACATAGATTGATACAAATAAATTGTATCCGTGGAATTGATACTCCCGAAGAGCATCCGTGGAATTCTCGACACCACAAGGGCATCCATAGACGTTAGCACATAAACATATAAACACATCGACAAAACATTTAAAAATCGAACTATAAATACCACTTTTTCACGATGAATCCCCACCTTGACTTCTTTGAAAGAAAAATGGTTTATGTGTGTACGTCCGGCTTTCTATTCCTTGAATCGATCCTCCAACTTTCTCTTTCTCAAGTGAAACTCGAAATCTCACAACCTTAAACTCTACAACTCTTGGATATTACTCTCTCTCTCTCTCTCAATATTCTCGAAAAGTATGAAGGTGTAGGTGAGAATTGGATGCCAATAAGGGTCCTATATTTATAGGATGGAAAAGATATAGGGCTTAATAAAATATCTTGATGAATATATGATGATGGATGAATATTATGGGCTGAGATTGTATCTTGGCCGAAAAATAAAGAGGGAAAAAGATTTATTTGGTTCATGATCAGATCTTGAAGATATTTTGGAAATAAAATATATTCTCACTTGCAATAGAGGAAAATTCAAATATTGTAGGACTTAAACAAATAAAATCTTGGTTTGAATAGTATCTTGGATGTTAAAAAATGAAAGTTGCCGAAACTTGTATTAGTGGGATGAATAAATCTTGAGTTTGGATCTTTGATATAATATCTTGGTTGAATAAAATTCATTATGGCCAAAAATATGAAGATGTGAAATATATGGCATAACATATCTTGGAACATTCTTGGGAAATCTTGGTCATATCTTGGTAATCTTTCTAATATCTCCAATATCAATCTAACAACCTCAAGACTTCATAATATCTAATTCCTAAGGCCTAAATTTCGAAATTCCTCATAAGGTAATATTGTATCACTCCTAATAAAATAATAAGGACTCTAACTAACTCAAAATCTTAATCTCCCAAAAATACCCTCATCCTTCTAACAACTTTCGAATTTCCTCTGTCCTAAAAGTATTCCTTCTCTAGATTTAATCCTCATAATAATATCTAATCCCAAAAATAATGAGTCCTCAATTACTACTTTACTCTCAATGAAAATAATATTCTTAAAGGACTAAAACTCTTAATATTATTAAAGCCTAAAAATTGGATCTTAAGTATTATTTCTAAATCCCAAAAGTATCACCACTTAAGTTCTAAGGTCTTCTAATAATAAAAGGATCAAGAAATAATATTAAACAAAGGATGAGGTACTAAAACACAAAACTTAAGGGACTAATACTAAAACTCGAAAAATAAATATTATTCTTAAGTCCAAGTATTATTAAAAAACTTAGGGTCCTTCTAGAAGTCCAAAAGTAATACTAATCGGATCAACTAATACTCAAGGTCCTAAAATTAATATCTTCACTTAATAATATTAATCCTCACTTATTACTAACTTAATTCTAATTAACCTATAATCCAAGAAATCAAGTCTAAGAATAGTACTAGAATCTCGGACACTACAAAATAATTAATACATAGGAAATTATACTCTAACTAACTTGCAAAAGTCATTCTTACCCTCAAGATAAATAAATAAATAACGAAATAAATCTATATATCTAAATTAAGTTCTAAATCCCATAACTTATTAAAGGGGTCCAAAATAATTCTAATATGCCCAAACTTAGATTTAAAAATCTTAATTAAACTTAACTTAAGCATTCACTTCCTTAATAAATTGGTACTTAATAAATTCTAATTTTCCTATCCCAATTTGAATTATAACACTTAATAATCAATCAAGTTAAATCCTATTAATCCTTATTAAATTAAATACTTAATTGGATCATATTTTAATTTGGCTCTAACTTTTAATTCACATACTAAAGCCCAAAATAAATTATTAAGAACTTAATTTTATTTCCCGAATACTCAAATCAACTTTTCTAACTTAATCATCAGAAAATTAATACTTAAGGCTCATGAAAAACTTAAAGAACTAAAGCACAATATTTAATCCTACGCGCAACTTAACTTTAAAACCTCAAATGACGACTTATAAACTATAACGTGAATCTATTTATGCTGAGCGTGACACTTGTCCTCGTCTGACTGCATATGGCTCTTCAGCTAGTCTTCAAACTTCAGCTGGGTTCTTCTTCACTTAGGTTGGGTTCAGCTTGTCTTCAACATGTCAGCAGGCCTTGGCATCTGTATTCAGGATCTAGCTATGTCTTTGTTGGTCCCGAAACGAGTATAAATCAGTGTATGGGGGGAATACACTAATGTCAGATTTTCCCGAAAGACTCAGGAAAATTCTCTTTCAGACTTAGTCAGGAAGCTCCTGACGTGTTCAGTAAACTGATGGTCCTCAGGGGCAGCAGGGACGGATCAGTAATGAACCAAGAGGCTAAGTCAGAATTACGCTCTCAGAAGCTCAGTAGAGATAACAATCCTACTGACCGCTTGGAAGCTAGTCAGTTGGGCTACTATCTCACTAAGCTCAGTTTAGTGCGGAATGTGAGCCCTTAAGTTTCTACTCGTTTTAGTTCATGAATACTTATCAGTTTGCTTAGTGAAAACGTGGTTAAGGCTGGTGCACAGTTTTAGGGTCAGGATGACAAAGTCAGTCATGATGGTTTCCAAAACAATGCAAGTATGCTTCAGTTTAGTATGATGACAGTTATGATCCTGAGCAAATAGTAAATCAGCACACAAGGGTCTTTTTAACGTTGTTCGGAGATAACCAACTCCTACATCCACGACCTGATTGAATAGGAAGCTATCCTCAAAACCCTGAGGATAGGTACTTGAATTTTACGTACCAAGGGACACGAGTAGCCAACTTCCTCTCTTAGGAACTGACCCCTGGGTGGTTTTACAAGTCCCAGTCCTTCCTACCAACCAACTCACAACCTGAGGGATTTGGTATTCACATTTTCCAACTATTGTGTATTGATCCTTCTAACAAATCAGTTCTAATGATAGGATCAATACTCTAAGCAAAATACAGAAAAGATTCCTACTACAACACTAGGGAAATTTAAGGTTTCAGAGTGTTGCTTCAAATGAACTTTGAGTGCTTGGAATCTTGAGAGTTTCTCTTGGAAATTTCCCGTTAGCCTCGAATGGGAGTAAGGCCTTCTGTATTTATAGGGAGGTTTGAAATAGATCCGTTGGAATTCATCCGTTTCAAACCTTCCTATTTAGGGTAGGTGCAGGTTATGATTGTCCTTGTCTGACATGGACCATACCTAGTATTGCAAAGATTCTGATCTGCCGCCTGCACCTCTAAGAAGCATTAAATGTGCTCAGTCTCCGTACATACGTGTCGCCTTCTAACTGGTCGCTTTGTCAATGGCTAGTTTATCGGCATTGACTTCATTGAACCTCGTACATTTATAACTCTGAGTTCCTCGTTCTTTACTCAGCATAAATGTTTGTCTTATGTTGGAAACTCTGACATTCTTTATGCTTCATCAGACTTCCATTCACACGTGTAACCTTTGGGTCTCAGGACTTACTAGTATCATGTTAACTGATACTCAGCCCAAGTCAGGATTTAAGAACATCAGAGGGACATTCAGCCTGATCAAGGTTACTTGAGCCTTCACTTATAGAGACTTCCCTGAGCATGCTTAGTCGACTCAGTTCTGTCAGGATCAGTAGTCTTCTTCAGGATGGCTTCTACGCATCTTCAAGAGTCTTTCTAGGTTTTTCAGGTTCAGCTTCAGGTTGATCCTCTTCTGGATGATCAACGCCTTCAGGGTTGGAGATACTTCAGACTTCAGACTTTAAGGACGTCTCCATCAGTCTTCACTCCTCAGTACGTTCCCCCTGAACTGAATACCTGTAAATAGAAAATCTATTCTAACCTATCTATCCTGAGCCTATCATCCTGATCAACTATACTTAGGAAAATTCATCAAGGGATTTGGGGATCTAATTAAAACACTCAGATTGTCCCAACAATTTCCCCCTTTTTGATGATGCAAAAACCCTTAGAAAAATTCTACCATCTAAACAATTTACTGAAATCAATCAGTATTCAGTTCAGGAACCTATATCAGGTCCTAAGTTCTATAAGATGGAAATAGGAAAGGGTTAGTACAGTTCTTGATAAAGAGCAGAAAATTAAATCAGGAGTCAACGAGATGTTGTCTCAGGAATATAAAAAGTTTCATTGATATAGTGGTTAAGTACAAGTTGTCCTGAAACTATTACAAGATTCCTGAAACAAAGATCCTGACAAACTATTCTAGTCTTCATCATCCCACCTAGCCAAGGAAATCCCATACTTCTTCAGGACTCTGAGCTTGACTTCATGAAACTTCTTCTGATCACTGAGGGCTCATGTTCTTGATGCAATTGTTGCCATCTCATTTCTGATCAGATCCATGTTCAGGTGGTTGTTGATGCCGAGGGTTGGAGGCGGATAGGTGATGTGCTCAGGTGCCTTGATCTGAACTCCTGCTCTGTCGGCATGTCGATCAATCTGATCCCAGAGTTCTCTATGATGCAAGGCCATCCATTCAGCAAAGATGGTGTTCTTATCCTTGCCTTCGGATGTCTACAGCCAGTTCCCGACAACATAGTACTGATCCACGAAGTCCTTCTTGACTGGAATCCATGCTTCATTCATTTCGGGAGGTACAAAGTTGTCCACATATTCGTATACGATGGGACTGACATCCTGAGCATCAATATTCTTCTTAAACGCAGCAGCTTTCTTTTTCCCAGCTTCAGGGGCAGGCTTTTCCTTAGGATCAGTCTTCTCCTTCAGCACAGCCAAGCCTTCCTTCAGGTTTTGGAGCTCAGTAGCCTGGCTCCTGACCTGCATCGCTATCTCCAGAGTCAGCTGCTTTGTCTTCTTCCTTCCCTCGATCATGGGATCACCAGGGAAGCGTTGCTCCTCACACTCCATCATCAGGTCTTCCACGGAAACATCAGCTTTTCGTTTCTGAACCGACTTAGGATTTTTCAGAGCCTTCCCTTCCCCCTTTTTGGCAGCATCAAAGAGGTCCTTGTCCTCATCGACTTTCTTCTAAATATCCTGAATCAGGATCCCCTGAGATGCTTGCTGATCTGTCACCACTTTGAACTCCTTAGCCAGCTGGTCATTGGCTTCAGCTCTGAGTAGGCTCTCGGTCAGATGACTGTCAAACTCCTTCCGCATTGCACTCAGCTCTTCCTTCCTCTTCAGGCTTTCAATGAGCACTGTGTTCAGAGATTTATGCAATGCTTCCTCAGAAGCTTTCTGACCCTCCTTCCATCTGGTCAGTAACTGGTCATCCGCCTTCCCGGCCTCTTCCCGAGCCACTATCCTGACCTGGGCTTCCTGCCCCTTCAGTGCCTCAGCAATCAGTGCTTTTATCCTGTCATCCAGGCCACAGAGTGAAGAGTCTATCATTGTTTGCACTTGATCAGTAGTATCCCCTGTTGATCGTTGTTGTTCAAGGCTCAGGAATCTATCATCTGATTCCTTCCTAGCCTTGTTCAACTCAGCAGTGAGATTCTTGATTTTCTCACGCTGACGATCGAGCTTGCCTAGAATAGTCCTCCCCATCAGTGACACTCCCACTGAGATGGTTCGGATCTTCCTTTTCTTTGCTGACTTAGGTTTGGTGGTAACCTTCATCGGGACCTCTCCAGAAGCCTCAGCAGTCCCGGTCCCTGGGAGTGCTTCATCGGCCGGTGCACCTCCTCCTGAGGTCGTACCTTCCCCGTCTACTGGCACAAGTGCCACAGAAGGGTTGGGCTGAGGATTGTTTGCCCTGACTACCCGGATGAAATCTTCTTTGTTGATGACTTGGGCATAAGAACGAAGCCCAAATCTGTCTAAGATTCTCTGCTCTTCATCCCTGAGAATTTCTTCTCCGATTGCTTTGATCAGGGCAGCCACTTCAGGAACCGAGGCCTACCTCATCATCACCAAAACCCTGAGTCTGATGACCTCCTCACCATAGGACTCCTCCAAATCAGGAAAGTTTTGATTGACAAATCTGATGGCCTGACATCTGGCATCCATCTAAAATTGAGTTAGCTTTGGTGGTGTAGACTCCTCCTGAGTTTCCTCCTCAGCTTCCTCCGGATGGTCAGATTCGGACTTAGCATCATTGGAAACAGTCCACTTCCGGCCTTGGTTTCCTTGAAGATCCTCATCATGGAGCTCCTCCTGAGCTTCCATGCCCACAATTTCTTGATGCTCTCATTCTCCAGCATCAGAACTCCTTTGCTCCTCCTGAGTAACTTCTCCTTCTCCTCCTTCATCACCTTCTTGCTCCTCCTGAGCAGCCATTGAAGGTTCAGCATGAACCTCCTCACCCAAAACCTCCACCACCTTCATCACGGGGTCCTCCTGAACCGGCTCCTGAACAGGTGGAGCCTGTTCCCCCTCAACCTGAGCTACCTCCTCCTGAGGTGCGGGCTCAGTGCCAGAAGCTGCTGCTGTTTCAGATGATGGAATTTCAGTAGGTGCCAAAGAAGAAATTGGCACAGCAGCAAGTGTGGCGGTTGATTCGGATGGTTGATCAGGGTGATCAGACTCAGTGTCAGAGTCATGGAGCATTGTCTTCTTCTCACTGATGACAATGCCTTTGACCTTCACCCTCTTCAATCCAAACTTGACTGGCTCCTCCTGAGCCTTCGAGCTTGCTACCTTCCCTTTTCCTATTCCTATGACCACCTTCTTGACCTTAGTGTCAAGCATTCTCTTGATTTTGTCAGCAAAGTTTTTGAAAAGGATGTGCTTGTCCTTGAAATCCTCACATCCATCTTTATCAATCTCTCCAAGAAAGCTTTGGAGCATTACTGACAGTCATGATCCAAAGTGAGGATTTTTGTCCAGCACAATCTTGTCACCCATTAATCTGACCTTCTTGGACTCCTGGAAAAGTTTCTGAAGGAAGAACTCTTCCCAGTCGATCAGAGCATTGTCCACCACGGCAGCCAAACCCATATCTTGGGCTGACTGATCTGCTCCATGCCTCCCTTGAAGCCCATGATGCTCTGAACGATGACTTCGAACAAGAGCTTGTACTCAGGCTTTAGTAGCTTCTTGTTCATCGTGCTGAAGATCGTTGTAGGAACGATCAGGTACTCGTTCATACAATCCTGCTCTTCTCCAGCCTTGTAAGCAGTCAGGTCTGCCAACTGCTTCTCCTCAGTAGATTGAGGCAGATTGTAGGTCTTCCTGATGAGGTCCCTGACCTGGATCCTCTCAGTGAAGTGTTGAACTACTCTCTTCCCATTCTTCTCCACCGAGCGCCTGAGTGGAATCACTGATTCCCACTCATCATCCTCATTCATCTTCAGATTGGCATAGAAAGCAATGATCTGATGAGGACAGGTCTTGGCTGGCTTCTTGGTGATGAAATCTAGGAGCCCAGCCTGATTGATGGCTCCATAGACTTGAGAAAGCTCCTTGATGGTGGATCGATGTGAGAAATCCACCAGCCACTTGTAAGACACCTTCAACTCAACTTCGGAAATGGCAGCGTGAAACTTTCTTGTGTCTTCGAGAGATTGAGCAGCAGAAGAAGCCATGGATGCAGAGATTGCAAGAGAAATAAATTGCAGAAAGTATGGGATTAAGGAAATATGATTGCGTAAATTATGAAATGTGCACAAAGCTTCCTTTTATACCCAAAGATTCGGTTTTAATCAACAGATTTGATTAAAAGCCTTTTGAAATTCAACGGATTAGATGAAGGGGTATATCCGGAATAAAACTTTAACAAATTCAGTTTTCAAAGCTAATAATTCAAACTTTATGGAAAACTGTTACCGCCCACTTTGCATTAAATGCATGTCAGAAGAATGTTTGAAATAAATACGCATTTTGCATTTAATAAAAATTGAATAATAAATGAATGGCTGGGATGAGAGTTTAAAACCCTGTGATTGATGTGGTGTCAGACATGATCAGAAATGATGCAAGCAGGCCATAATTAAAACAAAGGTTCAATAATACATACCAGTCAGCCAGACATTGAAACCTGACTGATACCTCTGAGTATGATAAGGGTGACAAGCCCTGAGCTCTGTGTCCTGAACCTAGCTCTATTCTGATCCTGAAGATCCAAATCTGATGTCTGTTCCCCCTGAAAGCCATCCATCTATCTGCAACCTGATCCTGAGTTAGTCATTCCTCCTGACCACCTTGTTCAATCCTGAACTGAGGTTCATACTGAACCATCTACTCCTGGGTCAAGAAGTCCTAACTCTACTGACAGCTCAACAAAACTGGTTTCAGGTAAAGCTTTAGTCAGGATGTCAGCTCTCTGCTTGTCAGTAAGGATCCTCTCCATCCTTATATCCATCTTCTCAACATGATCTCTTATGAAGTAATGCCTGATGTCTACATGCTTACACCTTGTGTGTAAGACTGGGTTTTGGGATATGGCAATGGCACTATTATTGTCACAATAAATTGGGACATCAGTGGCCTCTATTTGGTAGTCTCTCAGTTGTTGCTTCAATACACTAGTTTGCTTCTTAGAAAACCAAGAGATCAGTTTACTCCCTAGAAACTGACATGTGCCTGTAGTTGACTTCCTATCAATCCTACAGCCTCCATAATCAGCATCAGAATAGCCAGTCAGTTCTAGGTTGTCATCATAAGGATACCAAAGTCCTAAATTGACTGTACCCTTCAGGTATTTCAGTATCTTTTTGGCACTCTCTAGATGACTCTTCTTTAGATCAGACTGATACCTTGCACAAACTCCGACTGCATAAGTGATGTCAGGATGACTTGCAGTCATGTACAATAAAGATCCAATCAGTGCCCTATATTCAGTCTGATTCACTGATGTTCCCTCCTTGTCAGGATCCAGCTTCTCATTTGTGTTCATGGGAATACGTGAGACTTTGCTGGTCTGAACTCCAAACTTCTGAATCAAGTCCCTCGCATACTTGGACTGATTTATGAAGATTCCGGAGTCAGTTTGCCTGACCTGAAGTCCTAAAAAGAAGTTCATTTCTCCCATCATTGACATCTCAAACTTCCCAGTCATCAGCTTGGAAAATTTCTCACAAAGCTTCAGATTAGGAGATCCAAATATTATGTCATCCACACAAATCTGAACCAAGAGAATGTCTTTCCCTTCGGATATCCTGAAGAGGGTCCTGTCCACTGTTCCTTTCACGAAACCGTGGTCTATCAGGAATTGGGAAAGTGTATCATACCAAGCCCTGGGGGCTTGTTTCAGGCCATAAAGTGCTTTCTTCAAGTGATATACCTTATCACCAACTTCGAACCCTGGAGGTTGTTCCACATGAACCTCCTCGTTCTGTACACCATTCAGAAAAGCACTCTTCACGTCCATCTGATACACTTTGAACTTTTTGAATGTTGCATAAGCCAAGAACAACCTGATTGCCTCTAATATTGCAACTGGAGCAAAGGTCTCATCATAGTCGATTCCTTCGGCCTGAGAGTATCCTTTGGCCACAAGTCTGGCCTTGTTCCTGACAACAACATTCTTCTCATCCCTCTTGTTCTTGAAGACCCACTTGGTGCCAATAACATGTTGACGCCTAGGTCTATCAACTAATTTCCAAACCTGATTCCGCTCAAACTGATTGAGCTCATCCTGCATAGCTAGGATCCAGTTGGGGTCAGCAAGAGCTTCTTATATGCTCTTAGGTTCCTGATCACTCAGAAAATAACTGAACATAGCACTCTTGCTAAAGGGCAACCTTGTCCTGACCCCCTCATTGACATCACAAATGATGTCAGCCAATGAGTGATAATCTAGCCACCGCCTCCTGCTGACGGCTGTACTGGGAGCTGCTGATGTTCCCTCGCCTGATCGTGAAACATTAGTCTCGACAATAATAGGCAAAGAAGTGGAACGAGCAAGAACAGGGGGTACTGAGTCATTTCCTGCGGGTTGACCAATATCAGAGACATTGTTTCCCCCTACAGTGTTGGACTCAGTAACTGTCTCAGGTGCAGAAGCATCATCACCGACAGTACGTACCTTAGGTTGAGTCTGTGCCTCTGTCTAAGACTCAACATTCTCTAAGGCTAGGGCTTGCTGAGGGTTGGCTTGAGGTCCATCCTGATCATCATCATCATCATCCCATCCCTTGGGAGCACTAACAAGCTTGATATTGAATTCCGGATTTTTCAGGCTCAGTTTTGTCACCCTCTTGGTGCCCCTCTCAGTGTCAGGACTCGAAACCTATTTTCTACGCACTGATGCAGTCTCATCAAACACAACATGAGGTGTCTGAGCATGTTGTTTGTTCAGTATAGAGCGGTTTTGAGTCTAGCAAGCAGTGTTGATTACTTCAGTCCAGTACTTCTTGGGCAATCCTGACTCAGCCAACATGGTCCTGGCAGCTTCCTTTAGGGTCCGGTTCCTTGTCTCAGCTACCCCATTCTGCTGAGGGGTCCTAGCTGCAGAAGTCTCATGAGCAATACCATGGTCAGTATAAAAATTAGTTATAATAGAATTAATGAACTCAGTTCCCCGATCTGATTTGATCCTGACGATGCTCTAACCCTGTTCAGTACTCAATTTCATGAGTAACTCAGGAAGCTTGACTTGAGTCTCCTTCTTGTTCAGTAAGAAAATAACCCATGTGTACCTGGAATAATCATCAACAACAACAAGGGTATATTTGCTACCATTCATGCAGACAAGAGTAATAGGACCAAAGAGATCCATGTGCAGGAGCTGAAGCACTCTGTCAGTTGAGAAGGCATCTTTCTCCTTGAATGAAGCTTTGGTTTGCTTGCCTTCCTGACATGCTCTGCACACGTGGTCTTTGCTAAAAACTTCATTAGGTAGACCTTCTACAAGAGAAAGTCGAGAGATTTTGTTAATAATCTTGAAGTTTAAGTGACTCAGGCATTTATGCCAAAGCCAACTGAGCTCAGATGAGCTCTTAGCGACCAAACAAGTTTCAGGAGAGCTGTTCTTAAAGTCAGCAAAATAAATGTTGCCTCTCCTGACACATGTATCAGAACCTGCAGTGTAGATTTGTCATTCACAAGGCATATATTAGATGTAAATTCTACACTATATCCTCGGTCACAAAACTGACTAACCGAAAGCAGGTTATGCCTAAGACCCTCAACATAGGATACATTAAGCACTCTCACTGAGCCAACAACAAGGGTACTGAATCCTCTGGTGAAACCCTTAGAGTTATCACCAAAGGTTACCTGCGGGCCTTCTTGAGCTACGTAGTCCTGAAGGAGATCACGAAATCCGGTCATGTGCCTGGAACATCCTGAGTCCAAGTACCAGTCCTTCATCAGATCCTCCTTCTTCTTCTTGTAGCCCGCAGCAACCTGAATAGAATCAGGCCTCAGGTACCCATCTCGTATTGGGTCCAACAGTGTCAGCCATACCCTTCGGGATCCAAATTTGTTTAACAATTCTGATGGCATCAGAAGTGTAAACCTGTCTCCCTGAAACATCAACATACACTGTCCTCTTTTTCCTTTGTGCCTGGGAAGTTGAGGGTGTATGTGTGTCAGCCTGAGTCTCAGGAACCCTGGATTGATTCCTGGGGGCGGGCCTCCTGTTCCTCCTTGGCCTGGGTGCATTGAGCTGAGGTCTGTCCTGAGATGGAGCAGCTCGGGCCTGACCTCTAGGCACTTGAGGTCTGACCTGAGTGTTATCCGATTCAGGTCTCCGTTGCCTTTCAGGGGCCATTTGGTTTGTCCTTCTCCTCTGAGGATTGGGACGCTCCTGATGGGCCCTGTGCCCTGTCTGAGGCCTCTGAACCTCAGTAGTCCTTGGCCTTGCCTGAGGCAACCCCTGACCAGAGTTCCCTCTACCCTGAGTATTTCTATGCTGAGCCTGAGAAATACTTGGGGCTGAGTTCTTTCCAGCCTGAGGGTTCCTAGGCTGAGCCTTGGAGTTCCCTTGGTCCTTCTTCCTCGACTCAGGATGAGGAGCTTTGGCCTTTCCCTTAGGTTTTGGCCTAGATTCCTCAGTCCTTTGCCTGACATGTTCAGGCACTTTCTCCTTCCCTTTACCTTTATCCTGACGAGCAACACTTGGGCTCTTGTCGTCAGTTTGGGCAGGGACAAACTTCTTCTGAGAGTTGCTCCCTGAAGTACCTCTCTTCTTCTTGCCCTTTGGGTCTTTAGAGGCATCATAGCCTAACCCAGCTTTTGCACTATCAGTCAGGTGAGAGAAACTTGTTAACTCATCAACCACTTGGGAAGATGTGTGTAACTTCTTCAGCTTTTCCTCAAGGTGCCCATTTTTCTTTTTTAGGGCCTCAATCTCAGTGGTGTACTGAAGCACCAGTTTTTCATGAGCATTCTCCTTTGAGATCAGCTCAAGATCCCAAGCAGTTTGCTCAGCACAAAGGCGAGCTTGCCACTCAGTTTCGAACATCTCCCTTAGAGCAATTCGCTCAATCATCAGCTGTTCCTGAGCGAGGAACAAATTAGTGTCACGAGTCTCAATCAGTGAGCTGATTACACCTTTCAGTCTTTCAACCTCCAGTGGAGTTTCATCTTGCTTATTCCGAGCATGAAGCAACTCTTCCTGAAGATTTACTAGCCTGAGGGCTTCCTCAGTATCTCTCAATCTGAGAGACTCAATTAACCGATCATTCTCCCCACTCAGTTGTGCGTTCACATCTACTATGTGAATATGAGTCTCCTGTAGCCTCGAGAAATCAGCCATCAATTGCTCTAAAGCGAGCTGAAGGTCGAGATCTCTTGCTGAGTCTGAGCTAAGCTCAGGTGCGTGATCAGGAGAAGAGGTAGAAGAACATACCTCATCTTCTGTCTTCAGGCAGAGATCATCATACTCCTCATCGGAGAAGAGTTCAGGGGACCGGCGTCCTGGGCCATCTGAATCTGAGGAATCCTCACCAAGCATTGCTATCCGGTCTGATGCCCTGAGCTCTCTCTTGGCTCTCCGATCTTCTCGCTCACGAGCACTGAGCTCCGGACAATCATACTGATAATATCCGGTCTTGTGGCAGTGGTAACACTGATCTACATCAGAAATACCCTTTTTGTCAGTGTACCTTTTATCAGATGACTCCCTCCGGCTCCCTGATGATCTTTCAGGCTTGAAGCTGGATCTTCTGGGATCAGCATCATCTCTCCTCTTGGAGCTTTTCTCATCTCTATGCCGCTCAGGCTCATCTCGTTCTCTCCTGGCTCGATCTCCTGGGGCTGGAATACCTGCGGTCACGATTGTCAGTATAAAACTTCTTATACCTGCCGAAATGAGAGTTCAGCTTCTCGAATCGTCGTGCCATCAGGCTGTACTCCAGGGCTAGCTCATCCTTGTTCATCTCTCTAAGTGATTTCGAGCCAGATCCAGCCTCTGGCTCAGGAGTAGCTTTAAGAGCCACACTCTTTTCCTTCTCAGGTGTCTTCTCCTCACTCACATTCTCACTGACAGCACCTTTCTTCTTCCTCTTATCGAGGTCGAATTCCAGAGCCTTTAACTCTGAGAATAGGTGAGAGTAAGGAATGTTTGTGAGATCCTGAGTATTTTTTAACAAGATCACTCCTGTGTCCCATCTTTCAGGGAGACAGTTTAGGATTTTAGATGACACCTCCCTCTTGGGAAAGTCCTTCCCAAGGGTTGCTAGCTCGTTCATCATCTTAATGAACCGAGCTTCCATTTGATCGATGGACTCTCCTTCTAACATCCGAAAGGCCTCAAACTTCCTGATAGCAAGATCACTCTTGTTCTCCTTGATCTTCTCTGAGCCCTCACTCATCTCCTTCAATGCATCCCAGATCTCCTTCGCAGTCGTCAGATGCATGAGCCTAACCGAGTTCTCAAAAGAAACGGTGTGGAGTATAATGTTCTTCACAACATTATCCAGTCTGATTTGCTTAATCTGATCAGCAGTAAGTGCGGGCCTCTCCACAGGCTCATCTCCTGCAGCCGGAACAGGGACATTACCAGCTACGGGCCAGGTGGTCTGAAGATTCCTCATAAATCTGATCGAACCATGCTCAATCACCTGGGGCATCTGATCATGGATGGAGTAGAGATGTGCAAGGACCCTGAATTTCCAATAATCATAATTATCAATAGAGAATTCAGGAAGACTGCCTTCAAGGCGCTTAGAACCGGATGACATGATATGCAAGTTTTCAGAAACAAGATCTGTTTAGTTGACCACCAAAAGTTTCTCCTCAGAAACTGTTGGTAAACAAAGTCAGTGGTCTTTTGAACCACTGCTCTAATACCACTTGTTGGTCCCGAAACGAGTATAAATCAGTGTATGGGGGAATACACTGATGTCAGATTTTCCCGAAAGACTCAGGAAAATTCTCTTTCAGACTTAGTCAGGAAGCTCCTGATGTGTTCAGTAAACTGATGGTCCTCAGGGGCAGCAGTGACAGATCAGTAATGAACCAAGAGGCTAAGTCAGAGTTGTGCTCTCAGAAGCTCAGTAGAGATAACAATCCTACTGACCTCTTGGAAGCTAGTCAGTTGGGCTACTATCTCACTAAGCTCAGTTTAGTGCGGAATGTGAGCCCTTAAGTTTCTACTCGTTTTAGTTCCTGAAAACTTATCAGTTTACTTAGTGAAATTGTGGTTAAGGCTGGTGCACATTTTAAGGTCAGGATGAAAAAGTCAGTCCTGATGGTTTCCAAAACAATGCAAGTATGCTTCAGTTTAGTATGATGACAGTTATGATCTTGAGCAAATAGTAAATCAGCACACAAGGGTCTTTTTAATGTGGTTCGTAGATAACCAACTCCTACGTCCACGACCTGATTGAACAGGAAGCTATCCTCAAAACCCTGAGGATAGGTACTTGATTTATACGTGCCAAGGGAAACGAGTAGCCCACTTCCTCTCTTAGAAACTGACCCCTGGGTGGTTTTACAAGTCCCAGTCCTTTCTACAAACCAACTCACAACTTGAGGGGTTTGGTATTCATGTTTTCCAACTATTGTGTATTGATCCTTTTAACAAATCAGTTCTAATGATAGGATCAATACTCTAAGCAAAATACAGAAAAGATTCCTTCTACAACACTAGGGAAATTTAAGGTTTCAGAGTGTTGCTTCAAATGAACTTTGAGTGCTTGGAATCTTGAGAGTTTCTCTTGGAAATTTCCCGTTAGCCTTGAATGGGAGGAAGGCCTTCTGTATTTATAGGGAGGTTTGAAATAGATCCGTTGGAATTGATCCGTTTCAAACCTTCCTATTTAGGGTAGGTGCAGGTTCTTGTTGTCCTTGTCTGACATGGACCATACCTAGTATGGCAAAGATTCTGATCCGCCGCCTGCACCTCTGAGAAGCATTAAATGCGCTCAGTCTCCATACATATGTGTCGCCTTCTAACTGGTCGCTTTGTCAATGGCTAGTTTTTCGGCATTGACTTCACTGAACCTCGTACATTTATAACTCTGAGTTCCTCGTTCTTTACTCAGCATAAATGTTTGTCTTATGTTGGAGACTCTAACATTCTTTCTGCTTCATCAGACTTCCATTCGCACGTGTAACCTTTAGGTCTCAGGACTTACAAGTATCAGGTTAACTGATACTAAGCCCAAGTCCGGACTTAACAACATCAGAGGGACATTCAGCCTGATCAAGGTTACTTGAGCCTTCACTGAGAGAGACTTCCCTGAGCATGCTTAGTCTACTCAGTTCTGTCAGGATCAGTGGTCTTCTTCAGGATTACTTCTAGGCATCTTCAGGAGTCTTTCTAGGTTTTTCAGGTTCAGCTTCAGGTTGATCCTCTTCATGATGATCAACGCCTTCAAGGTTGGAGATACTTCAGACTTTAAGGACATCTCCATCAGTCTTCACTCTTCAGTACGTTCCCCCTGAACTGAATACCTGTGAATAGAAAATCTATTCTAACCTATCTATCCTGAGCCTATCATCCTGATCAACTATACTTAATTAGGCAAATTCATCAAGGGGTTTTGGGATCTAATCAAAATACTCAGATTTTCCCAACAGTCTTCAAGATGTTACTCATCTATTCTTCTTCTCCATGAGCATCTTCGGATCTTCAAAGCAGTAAGGTTCCCCCTCACTAAGACCTATCTAATCCTAATTTACTTATCAGTTGACTAACAAGTTGAGCTAGTTTTCATATCATCAAAAATCTAACACATATCTTAACAAATTCCCTCTTTTTTATGATATTAAAACCCTACTCAGGTGAGATAAAAGCATAGAATTTTTATTAAACTTTCAAACAGAATAATAAGGCAGGTGACAAAAAGATATTGTCTGAAAGTAAATATTTTCATTCATAAGGAACAATTACAAGAAAAGTCCTATTTCAGTTGACTCAGTTGTTCTATTACATGATCAAACTCCAGCTGATCTCAGATTTTTCCTCTCCTCAACTTGGACTTGGATCCAGCCGCAGAACTTGTCTTCTATCTTTCTAGAGAAGTGTCTGGCAAAGAGTTGAAGTATGGCATTATCAACTCTATCCACAGCTTCTTGATAGTCCTCCAAGCTAGATTTTCTTCAGCATCTACTGGAGTGTCAAAGTACTCTAGTTCTAGCCATCGTCTGAACTCCGTGTTCCTTAGCTTCTCATTTTCAATAGGGTCCCTGAGAAGGTCGAACTGGCAAATAGCTTGCACCTTGATCTTTCTCCATTCCTTCTCCAGGTTGGGTGGCAGACAAATCTGAATTGGACCATCCAGCAGAGACTCATTGGAATCAGGTCCTTCTGTTCTAAACCTCTTAGGCTGAGGAATAGGCTTACCAAGCTTTTCTATCCTCCTAATGTACTTGTGATTCAGCTCCTCAGCCATCTCCTTCTTGTGTATCTTCTCCCTTTCCTCCAGTGTCTCGTGGACTCGCAGCTGCTTCTCCTTAGCAATTCTGATGTCTAGAATAGTATGGAGTCTTCTCCTCTCCACTCCTTCTTCTTGGGCTTGGAGAGTCTGAGTTAAGGCCAAGGATTTGCCTTCCGACAGTTTCTTATATGCAATGTCCTTTGTAGTAGATACTTATCGATGCTGACCTTGGCTGATACAACTCCAATGTAATTTGTGTTCTTCAGAGTATCAGCCAGGTTTGCCTCAATCTGATTCTTCAGAGTTGCAACTTTTACCTTCAGCTACTCAATTTCTATTGAGTGCTTCACAAGATCAGTTGAGTTCTTTTCTTTCCCTTTTTTAAAATCATCAATATGTGAGAGGAAGATAATAGTGAAGGCATGTTATCGAGCTTTTCATGCAGCTGAGTCTACAAAGCATCCTCTCACTGCCCATAAGTGTTCTCACCCATCTCTCCCAACAAATTTAGCAGATCCTCCACTGCCCCTTCCCTTGACCAAGCTACTATTCCCTCTGTCATCAGATCAGCTACATCAGGGTGTTTAAGAATTCAGGGTGTATGGTGGGAAAGATGGCAAGTGGCTAGGGTAAACATACCACTCTCAATCTTTCCCTTAGAACCAACATTGGAGAAGGTGCAAGAGGTAGAAGGTGGTGGAGAACAGGGTAGGGCAAAAGATAGTGGAACTGGATTTAAGGGAGCTGGGTCAGATGCTAGCTCATCAGAGGAACACAAATTCTCTGGTTCATTTCCAGTTTCCCTACGTTCTAGATCAGCTGGTATGGTGAAAGTTTGTTCAGCTGATGGTCAGTGTGATGGTAGAGGTTGATTGATTGGTCATTCCTATATGGGTAAAGGTGCGTTAGGTGAGGCTTCTTATGGGGGTTAGATGAAGAAGTTTCTTGGTTAGAGGTAGAAGGTTGACTGATATTGGGTTTAAAGGTGGAGGGTATTTGTGTTTGAGGTAAGGATGAGTCATCTTCTTGGTCTTATGAAGAAGAGTCTTCACTAGAGTGTGAGGAATCAGAGGAAGAAGATGAGGGGGTGTGATGTGAGTTTGGGGTAGGAGAAGTTGACCTGATGCGCTGCCCATGGCGGATTCTGCATGTCGTACAGCTGGTGAAGCCTCTTCCGAGCTTTGAATAACAACCACTTCAGCCTCAGCTTAAGCATTATAGAGACCCCTATACATACCCATGTTAGGGGTTCCATCTCCAACTGGCTCCTCAGCTTCATCCTTATCTGAGGTCTCATCTCTCAGCACAGTCTTGCGCATAGCTGACTTCTTTTTTCTTTGGAGGATGGGCACATGTTCCTCCTCATATGAGTCATCGGACTCAAAAACTAGCTCATTCTGAATTAAGCTGGTTTGCCCCTTAGACCCCTTCTTGGCCTTTTTCTTTTAGGCTTGCTTCTCAGTTGACCTCTGCTTTCTCTTCTTTCCTCTCCCAGCTGGAGCTAATGATCCACCTTCTACATCAGTGTCTGGGTCCCCTCTGATTGGACCATCCTTATCCAAGAGAAACTCAGATCTGTCATAGTTCACCATGGCATTTGCATCCCAAACTTTATGGGGAAGAAGATATAGTAACAACACCAGCAACTTACTTGTGAGAGAGGCACGAGTTTTGAGGACCCATTTCGTCATCCCTTCATGTGCAGGGTCAGGCTGCTTTGAAAACCTCTGCTTTTCTTGGGGAATCCTCTTCCAGAACAGATTCACCCAATTAATTTGAGCCCCATCAATAATAGCACTCATCACATAGATTCTCTGTCTAGGCAGAGCATCAAAATTCTGGTGTTCTTCCAGAATCACCTTTGACACCACATCCAACAACAGCATGTACTTTCTCCTCAAGTGCTTATTCTTAAGATCACTTGTGACACCCTGACAACTCCTCATTGCTATCAAACGGAAGGACTCCATATAATCATTATCATTGTAGGTGTCAGCTTCCTCACCCACCATTGATAGATGGAAATAGCCTCCAATGTCCCTCTTGGTCAGTGTGACATCTGTTTGTCAGTGTGACATCTGTGCCATCCACCCTCAATCTGATGCATCACCTTCAATCTTGGCACGGGCGAAGAACTAGATGATGAAAGCATCAAGCGTGTTCTTAGAAGGGGGTAGATGAAGTGAAGGTATTCATTTCTTTGGATTCGAGTAGATCAAGAATTTCTCGAGCTTCTGGATTTCTGGTGTTGTTGAACTCAATAGACATCTCCGATGTTACCTTCTGCATCAGTTCCTCTAGATTTACATTAACGTTGGGAGCCATTAGTATTCAGAGAGTATTTGCATAAAAAATTAGAGAGAAATAAGTTGCATAATATTTTATAAGTGTAGGAAATATGAAGAAGTAATTGAAGAGATATATATACACATGAAATGATTTGGAAATAATTTGAGCAGTTTAAAAGTTCATGTCAATTACAGATCGTGGGATTGTGTAGAGTAACATATTGCACTATTTGATCCAAAGGCCCATAATTCACGGCCTTTGGAAATTCTCTAATAGTGTGTGTGTTAGCACACATGTAAGATTTTGAAATTCGTTTGGCCACCAAAATGATACTTTTAGAAAAAGTAAAGAGTGAAAATGTGAAAGGTTTATTTTGGGTGGAGATACAATTAATGTGTACTGACAGGAATTTAAAAAGCGATTAATCCCATGTTGGTCCCGAAACAAGTAATAATCAGTGTATGGGGGGAATACACTGATGTTAGATTTTCCAAAAATCTTCAGGAAAATGCTCTTAACTCAGTCAGGAAGATCCTGAGATGCTCACTGAACTGATGGTCCTCAGGGGCAGCTGGGACAGATCAGTCAGGAACCAAATAGGCTGAGTCCGAGTGTACTCTACGAAGCTCAGTAGAGATAACCCACCTACTGACAGCTTTGACAAGCTATTCAGTTGGATAGCTATCTCAGTAAACTAGAGTACATGCGGAAAGTGAGCCCTTAAGTTCTACTCATTTTAGTTTCCGAAAACCGTTTTTCCGACTTGCTTAGAAAATACTTGTTAAGGCTGGTGCACAAGATTGATGCTCAGGAGAATTGATTTCTCCTGACTTTATAAAACTTATGCAAATATGTTCAGTTTAAGAATGATGACAAGATGATCCTGAAGAAAAATGTAAATCAACACACAGGGGTGTTTTTAACGTGGTTCGGAGATAACCAACTCCTACGTCCACGACCTGATTTAACAGGAAGCTATCCTTTTCTACTGAGGATAGGTACTTATTTTTAACGTGCCAAGGTGCATGAATAGCCTCCTTCCACTCTTAGGGACTCGACCCCTGGGCATT
Organism: Prunella vulgaris; assembly: GCA_026898435.1. Lineage (NCBI taxonomy): Eukaryota > Viridiplantae > Streptophyta > Magnoliopsida > Lamiales > Lamiaceae > Prunella > Prunella vulgaris. Next base: position 182,014 of record JAPKLY010000413.1, read on the forward strand.
TTACAAGTCTCAGTCCTTCTAACCAACCTTCTCACAACCTTGAGGGGTTTGGTATTCGGGTTCCAACTATTGTGATAGCTCTAGCAAACAAAACAATGCTAAAGTTAAAGAGCTATTGATCTAAGCAAATACAGAATGAATCCTACTACAACACTAGGGAAATTTAACTTGCAGAGTGTTTCTTCTGGTTTGCTTTGAGCACTTGGATTCTTGGATATTTCTTTCTTAGAAATTTCCCATAACCTTGAATGGGTGCAAGGTCCTCTGTATTTATAAAGAGATTTGAAATAGATCCGTTGGAGAAGATCTTTTCAAATCTTTCTATATTTAGGTAGGTGCAGGCTAACTTGTACTTGATTGACTTTTCCCATGCATAAAAAGGGAAACACCGTGCCTCGCCGCCTGTAGCTCTGGGAACATTAATTGCGGCGCAGTCCTCCGTACTTACATGTCGCCACCTTACAAGCCGCCCTTCAAACGGCTAGAAAGTTGATGTGACTTTATCCTTCATCGTACATTTAAACTCCGAGTAATTTTTTCTTTACTCACAATAAATGTTTCTCTTATGCGGAGTAGACTGACATTCCTTCTGTTCCCAGGTGTTAACATAAATGTTAACTCCCATTTGCATGTGTAATCCATTCTGTCAGGACTTACAAGTGTCAGTGAGTCTGATACTCAGTCCAATTACTCATATTACACTTTGCCTTCGTTGAGTAGGTCCTGTCCTGAGTATGCTTAGTGTACTCAGTAGGAACATCACTTGGTGGAATCTCTGGATTGTCTTCAAGATGGATCTTTAGGTCTTCAGAACATCTGCTTCAAGTCAGGCTGTCTTCAAGACCGACACTGACACTCAAGATGGAATGTACTTTTGACTTCAAATCTTTGGGTCGACTACATCAATTTTCAGTCTTCAACACGTTCCCCCTGAACTGAATACCTATGAATAAAAAAATTATTATAACCTGACTAATTTTGATCCAGACAATCCTGACAACTATACTAAGGCAAATCATTAGGGGTTTTGGGATCTAATAAAAATCCTCAGATTGTCCCAACAATTTCCCCCTTTTTGAGGATGCCAAAACCATTAACCAAAAACCTATCCATCTAAACAAGTTTACTGATAACTCAGTATTCAGTTCAGTAACCTCTTACACTTGAGGTACTTACTCTATAAGCTGGAAACAAGAAAAGGGTTAGTACAGTTCTTGATAAGGATGCAGTAAAGTAAAGTAAGGAGTCAACAAGGAGTTGTACTCAGGAAATAATAACTTCATTATATTTTCAACAAGGTACAATGGTCCTGAAGCTATTACAAAAATCCTGAGTAGTTAACTATTCTAATCTATTTACTCTTCATCCTCATCCTCCCACTAATCCAGCAGAATGTCGTACTTGTGCAGCACTCGGAGTAGGATCACATCCATTCGACTTCTATCATTCAGAGCATTGGTCACCCTTCCAATCCCGATGACTTATTCTTGAATAGCTGGCTTGTCCAGCTGATTCGACATTCCTTGCATCGGCGGTGGGTATTTAAGGTTATCTGGAGGACTGATCTCGATGCCCTTAGCATCAGCGTGCTTGATAATCTCGGACCAGATGTCCGGATGCTCCTCCATCATCCAGTGGTGGAGGATATTCTCCTTGTCCTCCTTCAAGTCGTCCCCACCACATAGTACAAATCAACCCACTCATGTTTGAACAGAATGGGCCCTTGGTCCTGAGGAACCTCCTGCTTCCGGCGTGCCTTCTTCCGAGATCCAGGAGCCACCTTCTTCTACTTCTGGATTTGACTCATCAGATACTCTACCGTCCCCTTCAGCACTTGAATCTGAGTTTCCTGAGAGATTTCCTTCAATCTCGCCATCTTCTTAGGTAAACTCCTCTCTTTCTTCTGACCCTCCGACTTCGGATGCAGACCAACTTCCATCTGCTTGAAAATTGGATCCAAGGTCTTCTGTTTCAGCTTCTTCTGAGCGGGCTCAGGGTCATATTCTAGGTTGGAACTTGATCCACCAGCGGAAGAAACAGGCCTAGTCCTCTTTTTCTCAATATGAACTGGGTCAGGAAGGATTTCTCTCCTGACCGCCTTTTTCTTCTGAACCCCTTTCCCTTTATCTCTTTCACCCTTTTTGGCATCATCATCCTCATTCAGCTTTTGGACAATGCCATCAAGGGTCAGGCCCCGAGCAGCAGCCTGATCAGTGAATACCTTGAACTATTTTTGGAGGTCAGCAATCTGGTCTCCCCGGACGGTGTTCTGAGACTGAAGTTGTAGAATTGATGTGCTGATAGATATCATCTTTTGCTGCTCTCCATCAAACTTATGCTTGAGTTTGGTCACATCATTCTGCCATTCCTCCAGATCCTTCCTCAGCTCAGAACCTAGCGCTTTGATCGATTTCTTCACGTCAGTCGAAGCTTCCATCCTTATCTCCTTTCTGACTTCCCCTTTGAGCTGATCCAATATGGCATCGATAAGCTGATTGAGCCTCTCATCTAGGTTTTGATCCATCAGCTTGGTAAACTTTGCATCTTGCTCAGCTAGGGCGTCAACAACCACCTTCTTGCAAGCTCTTAGTGCTTCTTCAGCCTTCCCTGCAATTGTGGTAATCTCCGTACCATGTGATGTTCCTAGGGAGTGAAGTCCTTCCAACAAATCCCTGTCAATCTTCTGAGAATGCAGATTAATCAGGTAACCGTAAATCTGGAACCTTCCTAAGGTATCGTCATGGCTGTTCAGCTTTCTGTGGATGTTCGCATGGACGTATCTGGATGAGTTCATCCAGCAAACTCTCATTTCTATCTTCTTCTAGGCCTGAAGCACTGCAAGTAGCTGACTTGGAGCCTCTCCTGAAGCCTCAACAATCCGGGCTCCAGGGAGTGCGTCATCGGTCAGTACATTGATCCCTTCAACTGCACCTTGCTGAGTGTCCTCAGCAATCAAAACCACGTCCTCATCTCCGGCCACCTTCACCTTATTTCCCTTCGCTTCCTCAACCCCGGAACTATAGCCAGTTCCTGACCACCCTTCTGAATCACAGCTAACTCTGGCTCAGCAGACACGACTTCCAGATATGTCTTCCGAATAGTCTAAACAAAATCATTCACCTTCAAAAGCTGAGTGAATTATCGGATTCTGAAGGCATAAAAAATTGCGGACGCCTCTGCCTTCAGGGCCTCCCAATCTTTCTTTTCAACCAGAATAGCAATCTCCACGAACGATGCCTTCCTGATCAAGGCATAAGTGCGAAGCTGCACTGCCTTCTCCTTCTGAGCCTCTAAAAGATCAGGAAAATGTTTACTAATCAGTTTGATGACCTGATTCCGGGCCAGGACATCGAGACCCATCAAATTGGTCAAGTTCGGAATAGGGAACCTCCATGGGGTATCCATATGCACTTCTTCTACTTGCTTCTCTTCCTCCTCCTCCTTCTCAGTGTCCGAGGAACCAAACATTGCTGTTTTTAGGTTCTGAGCCTCGGAATGTGTAGGGACTTCTGGAGCAGGTTCCCCCTTAACATCAGCTCCTCCTGAGCCTCCTTAATCTCATCAGCCAACTCCGGAACGGCCTCCAATACTGACTAAATTTTAGTATCAGCGAGATCTTGCTCATATACATACTCCGTTTGAGTAATTGTCGATGTGGCCTCCTGACCTTCCGGCATTTTATCTGACTTCAGAGCAGCGCCCTGACTTCCTCTTGAATAGTTTCATCATGGTGCTTTGATTGGTCAGGTTGCTTAGCAACATCTTCTTCTAACACCTCTTCCACCACATCATCCTAAGTGGCTTCGTCATCAGAGGGCTCATCAGGTAGCAAGGTCTTTTTCTTCGGAGCCTGAACCTCAGAACCTTTCTTCAACTTCACAACAGTTGGTTTGGAAGACTTGCCTATTTTGCTCTTCTCATCTTTTAGAGTTCTGAACAAAGTCGGACGGGCTGGCAGATCAATGAAGTCCTTCATGTCCAAGTCTCCGAAAGACAACTTCTGCAGCATCAGGGATAGACGTATTCCGTAGTGGACTGGCTTCTTGAAAGTAGCGATACCTTCAGAGCTGATTTCTACCTTCTTCTTCTCCAACACAATTTGCTGAATGAAATATTCCTCCCAATCAATTGGTTGGAACTCTCAGACAGCCATCATCACACACAGCTTGGGCTTAGAAATTTGCTCAGTTCCACCCACACATCCCATAATACTTTGAACAACCAGGTCGAACAACAACCTTGGAGTAGGCTGAAGAACAAACTTGTTCAGGCTAGATTTGAGAGGTGTGTCCTTGTCACATATGGCATTCAAGAAGTCCTGCTCATGATCAACCCCAAAATCACAGGCCAAAGGCAATTTCCGTTCCTCTAATCTTGGGAGATGATAAATCCGATGAATCATCTGGCGTAGGTTGAAGGTGATCCACTTCCTCTGAATCCCCTTCTTCCCGTTGACAGTCGCTGAATGGCTCATCGATACTGAGGACACCCACTCTCCATCCTTGTTCTGCCTCAGCTTGAGATAAAACGCAGTAACCAGAAGAGGACAAAGATTCTCCGGCTTCATTGTGACCCAGTCAAGAATTCTAGCCTTCCTCACACACCGTCTGATAGGCTTTAAATCCTCGTGCTCTAAGGAAAAATCTGCAACGGGCTCGTAGGCAATCATATTCTTCAAATATTGGAGATTCTTGAAGAACCGTCTGTTATCTTGTTGGTTCGCTATGGATGAAAGCTCTGGAAGAAGAAGGTAAGTGTAGAGAGAAATAGAGAGAATAGAGATAGGAAAAGATTTGAGTGCGTAAAGGACGCAAAGTCTGGACTTCTCCTATTTATACTAGAAATTGAGTTTAATCAGATGGTTCAGATGGAATAACTCTTAAGATTCAACGATTGAGATTAAAAGCATAAAATGCATGCATGAAAATTGCGACTTTCCAATTTTCGAGAGTAATTATTCAAAAACTTTATAGAAAACAATTCCTGCCCACTTTGCATTAAATGGGCGTCAAAGTATGTCCGTATTTAATTCAAATAATTGCATTAAATAATAACTGAATATCAAATGAATGGCTGGGAATTAAAGTTAAAAACTTTTGATTTGACAAGACTACTGACACATACAGAGATGATGCAAGCAAATTCAGGACAAACATACCAGTCAGTCAAATATAGTAAGTTGACTGATACCACTTGTGAAAAGTCACGATGACAAGTCCTGAGTTCTGAGTCCTGAAACCATAACATTCTGATCCAGAGATCCTTCTCCTGATGTCAGTTCCCCCTAAAAGCCATTCCTCTCTCTGATCCTCTCTAATCCTGAGTTAGTCATTCTTCTTGACACCACTTGTTGAATTTTAAGAACTGAGATTCATACAGAATCATCTACTCCTGGTTCAAGAAGTCCTAACTCTACTGGCAACTCGACAAATCTAGTTTCAGGCAAAGCCTTAGTCAGGATATCAGCTCTTTTTTTGTCAGTAGGGATCCTCTCTATCCTGATGTCCTTCTTCTCAACATGATCTCTTATAAAGTGATGCCTGATGTGTACATGCTTACACCTTGTGTGTAAGACTAGGTTTTGGGATATGGCTATGGCACTGTTATTGTCATAATAAATTGGGACTTCAGTTGCCTCTACTTGGTAGTCTCTCAGTTGTTGCTTCAACCAAAGGACTTGGGAGCAACAACTGTCTGCCGCCATATACTCAGTCTCAGTTGTAGACGTTGCAACACTTGTTTGTTTCTTGGAAAACCAAGAGATCAATTTACTCCCTAGAAACTGACATGTGTCTGTCATTGATTTCCTATCAATGCGACAGCCTCCGTAATTAGCATCAGAATAACCTGCCAGTTCTGGGTTGTCATCAGAGGGGTACCAAAGTCCTAAATTGACTATACCTTTCAGGTATTTCAGAATTTTTTTGGCACTCTCTGGATGACTCTTCTTAGCGTTGGATTGATATCTCGCACACACTCCGACTGCATAGGTGATGTCAGGACGACTAGCAGTCAGGTACAACAAAGAACAAATAAGTACCCTATATTCAGTCTGATCTACTGAGGTCCCTTCCTTGTCAGGATCCAACTTCTCATTTGTGTTCATGGGAATATGTGAGACTTTGCTGGACTGAACTCCAAATTTCTTAATCAAATCCCTCGCATACTTGGACTGATTGATGAAAATTCCGGAGTCTGACCGCCTGATTTGTAGACCTAAGAAGAAGTTCATCTCTCCCATCATTGACATCTCAAACTTCCCCGTCATCAGCTTAGAGAATTTCTCACAAAGGCTCGGGTTCGGTGATCTAAAAATAATGTCATCGACATAAATTTGGACTAAGAGAATGCCCACCCCTTTGGTAATCCTGAATAGGGTCCTATCCACTGTTCCTTTCACGAACCCGTGGTCGATCAGGAACTGGGAGAGAGTATCATATCTAGCTCTAGGAGCTTGTTTCAGGCCGTAAAGAGCTTTCTTCAGGTGATAGACCTTATCACCAACCTCGAACCCAGGAGGTTGCTCCACATAAACCTCTTTGTTCAGAATTCCATTCAGGAAAACACTCTTCACGTCCATCTGATACACCTTGAACTTCTTAAATGTTGCATACACCAGAAATAACCTAATTGCTTCCAACCTCGCGACCGGAGCAAAGGTCTCATCATAGTCAATCCTTTCGGCCTGAGAGTAACCCTTTGCTACCAGTCTGGCCTTGTTCCTGACAACAACATTCTTCTCATCCCTCTTGTTCTTGAAGATCCACTTGGAGCAAATAACATGTTGACGCCTAGGTCTATCTACTAACTCCCAAACCTGATTCCGCTCGAACTGATTGAGCTCATCCTGCATTGAAATAATCTAATTGGGGTCAGCAAGAGCTTCTTCTATTTTCTTAGGTTCCTGATCAAACAGGAAACAACTAAACATAGTCCTCTCACCATGGAACAATCTTGTCCTAACCCCCTCATTGATATCACCAATGATATCTACCAAAGAGTGATCTGAAAGCCATGTCCTTCGGCTGACTGGAGCACTGGGAGCAGCTTCTGATGTTTCCTCGCCTAGTCCTGAAATGTTAGTATCTAGCACAGGTAACGAAGCAGAATGAACAAGAGCAGGAGAGATTGAGTCATTTCCTAAGGTTTGCCCAATGTCAGGGACATTGTTTCCCCCTACAGAGTTAGACTCAGTAACTGTCTCAGGTGCAAAAGCATCATCACCGACAGTCCTTACCTCAGGTTTAGTCTGTGCCTCCGTCTGAGACTCAATATTCTCTGAGGCCGCGGCTTGCTGAGGGTTGGCCTGAGGTCCATCCTGATCACCATCATCATCCCATCCCATGGGGGCATGCACAAGTTTGACCTGGAACTCAGGATTCTTCTTTAGGTTCAGTCTTGTCAACCTCTTGGTAACCCCTTCAGTGTCAGGACTTGGAACCTATTTCCTATGCACTGATGCAGACTCATCAAACACAACATAAGGTGTTTCCTCCACAAAAAGAGTCTGACAGTTGTATAACCTGAAGGCTTTGCTGACTGAGAAGTATCCTAAGAACACTCCCTCATCAGACTTGCTATCAAAGGCTTTCAACTGGTCTTTCCAATTGTTCAGGATGAAACACTTACACTAAAAAATAAGGAAATAGGAGATGCAAGGCTTCCTCTTGTTCCACATTTCATAAGGTTCCTGAGCATGTTGTTTGTTCAGCATAGATCAGTTCTGAGTGTAACACGCAGTGTTGATCGCCTCAGCCCAGTACTTCTTGGGCAGTCCTGACTCAGCCAGCATGGTCCTGGCAGCTTCCTTCAAGGTCCAATTCCTTCTCTCAGCAACCCCATTCTGTTGCGGAGTTCTAGCTGCATAAGTCTCATGAGCAATGTCATTGTCAGTAAAAAAATCAGTTATATAAGAGTTAATAAACTTCGTTCCCCGATCTGATCTGATCCTGACGATGCTCTGACCCTGTTCAGTACTCAGTTTCCTAAGTAACTCTGGAAGCTTCACCTAAGTCTCCTTCTTATTCAGAAAGAAAATAACCCATGTGTACCTGGAATAATCATCAACAACAACAAGGGTATATTTCCTACCATTCATGCTGACATGAGTAATTGGACCAAAGAGATCCACGTGCAGGAGCTTAAGCACTCTGTCAGTTGAGAAGGCATCTTTCTCCTTGAATGAGGCTTTGGTTTGCTTGCCTTCCTGACATGCTCCACACACGTGGTCTTTGCTAAAAACTTCATTAGGTAGACCTTCTACAAGAGAAAGTCGAGAGATTTTGGTAATAGTCTTGAAGTTTAAGTGACTAAGGCATTTATACCAAAGCCAACTGAGTTCAGATGAGCTCTTAGCGACCAAAGAAGTTTCAGGAGAGCTGCTCTAAAAGTTAGCACAATAAACGTTGCCTCTTCTGACACCTGTTATAAGAACCTGCAGTGTACATTTGTCCTTCACAAGAAATATATTCGATGTAAACTCTACACTAAATCCGCTGTCAGAAAACTGACTAACAGATAACAGGTTATGCCTAAGACCATTAACATAGGATACATTAAGCACACGAACAGAACCAACAACAAGAGTACCAAACCCTCTGGTGTAACCTCTAGAGTTATCACCAAAGGTAACTCTGCGGGCCATCCTCTGCAACATAGTTCTGAAGGTGATCACAAAATCCAGTCATGTACCTGGAATAGCCTGAGTCCAAGTACAAGTCCTTCTTCTGATCCTCCATCCTTTTCTTGCAGCCCGCAGTGACTTGAAAAGAATCAGGCCTCAGGTACCCATTTCGTATTGGGTCCTATTTGGTCAGCTGTACCCTTCGAGATCCAGATTTGTTTAACAATTCTGATGACATCAGAGGTGTAAACCTATCTCCCTAAAACATCTACATACACCGTTCTATTTTTCCTTGGTGCCTTGGAAGTTGAGGGTGTATGGGTGTCAGTCTGAGGTTCAGTAGCCCTGGATTTCTGCTTGGGGGCTGGCCTCCTGTTCCTCTTTGGCTTGGGTGCAGTGGACTTGGTGTTGTTTGAGAAGGAGCAGCTCTATCCTGACCTCTAGGCACACGAGGTCTGGACTGAGCATTTTCAAAATTAGGATTTCTTTGTCCTTCAGGAACCACCTGGTTGGTCCTTCTCCTGAGAGGATTAGGACGTCCCTGATGGGTCCTGTGCCCTGTCTGAGGCTTCCGAAACCTGAGTGTCCCTTGGTTTAGCCTGAGGATTTCTCTGGCCAGAATTCCCTTGTTGGGACAATCTGAGTATTTTGATTTAGATCCCAAAACCCCTGATGATTTGCCTAAGTACAGTAGTCAGGATTGTCTAGATCAGGATTAGTCAGGTTAGAATAGTTTTTCTATTCACAGGGATTCAGTTCAGGGGGGAACGTGTTGAAGACTGAAGATTAATGGAGTCGACCCAAAGATCTGAAGTCAGAGTCAGTCTTGAAGATTGCCTGAACTGAAGCTAAAGTCTGAAGATCTGAAGATCCATCCTGAAGACAGTCCGAAGATTCCACTGACTATTGATCTTACTGAGTACACTAGCATGCTCAGGTCAGGACTTAGTCAGTGAGGGCAACGTAACCTTCATACTTATAAGACATGACTTAGGCATAGTACCATTTACTGATACTTGTAAGACCAGACAAAAAGGTTACACTTGCTATGGGTAGTTGACATTTATGTTAACACCTGAGATAAAGAGAAAGTCAGTGGACTCCAATTGAGACAACATTTATTCAGAGTTAAAGACAAGAGACTCGGAGTTTAAATGTACGAGGAAGGACAAAGTCACATCGAATGACTAGATGTTTGTACGGAGAGCCAATCGACTGTTGACAAGCATGTACAGAGTCTGCACAACAATTAATGCGGCATTCAATAGGTCTCAGAGTTGCAGGCGGCGGGGTCAGAATTTCCAGATTAAGCACTGAAATGGTCAACCAAGTACAACTAGCCTGCAACAACCCTAAAATAGGAAGATTTGGGTAGATCTCCTCCAACGGATCTATTTCAAATCTTCACTATAAATACAGAGGACCTTGCACCCATACAAGGTTACGGGAAATTTCCAAGTGAAGAATTCTCATAATCCAACCTCTCAAAGCATACTTTAAACAACACTCTGAAGTTTAAATTTCCCTAGTGTTGTAGTAGGATTCACTCTGTATTTTCTTAAAATCGATAGCTATTAATCCTTAGCATTGTTTTGTATTGCTAGAGCTATCACCCTAGTTGGAATCAGAATACCAAACCCCTCAGGTTGTGAGTTGGTTGGTTAGAAGGACTGGGACTTGTAAAACCACCCAGGGGCTAAGTTCCTAAGAGAGGAAGGAAGCTATTCGTGCACCTTGGCACGTTAAAAACAAGTTCTGATCCTCAGTGGAAAAGGATGACTTCCTGTTAAATCAGGTCATGGACTTAGGAGTTTGTTATCTCCAAACCACGTTAAAAAGCCCCTTGTGTGCTGATTTACTTTTGTGTTCAGGATTATTCTGTCATCATTCTTAAACTTAACATACTGCATAAGTTTAAAAATCAGGAGGAACCAATTCTCCTGACTCTTAATCTTGAGCACCAGCCTTAACCACCATTTTCTAAGCAAGTTAGAAATCTTGTTTTCAGAAACTAAAACGAGTAGAACTTAATGGCTCACTTTCCGCACATACTCTTAGCTTACTGAGATAGTTGTCCAACATACTTGCTTCCAAGTGCTCAGTAGGTTCGTTATCTCTACTGAGCTTCCGAGCACAACACTCATACGTAGCCTATCTGACTCCTAGCTGATCTATCCCTACTGCCCCTGCGGACCATCAATTCAGTGAGTATTATCAGGATCTTTCTGACTGAGTGTGTAAGAGCATTTTCTAAAAAATCGGAAAATCTGACATCAGTGTATTCCCCTCATACACTAATTTACTCATTTCGTGACCAACATCCCTCGACCCTGAACATTCTTAGGTTGAGCCTTAAAGTTGTTCGGAGCTGAGTTCTTTTGAACTTGAGCATTCCTGGGCTTAGCCTTGGGATTACCCTGATCCGTCTTCCTCGACTCCTGGTGAGGAACCTTGCCTTTCCCTTACGTTTTGTCCTTGATCCCTCAGCCTGTTGTCTGACAGGTTCAGTGGACTTTTTCTCCTTCCCTGAGCCGTTATCCTTGTGAGCAATACTCTTGCCTTTGTCACCAGTTTTGGCAGGAACAAACACCTTTTAAGAGTTGCTTCTTGAAGCACCTCTCTTTTTGCCCTAAGGGTTCTCCGGGTCATAACCCAACCCTACTTTAGCACCATCAGTATGCTGAGAGATCATTGTTAACTCATCAACCACTTGGGCTGACTTGTATAACTTCTCCAGCTGATTCTTCAGGTGCTCATTGTCCTTTCTCAGGGACTCAATTTCAGTGGTGTACGGAAGCACCAGTTGTTGGTCAGCAGTCTCCTATGCAGAGCGCTCAAGATAACGAGCAACATTCTCAGTCCTGAGGCAAATATGAAACTCAACATCGAACATCTCTTGCATAGCGATCCGCTCAACCTCCAATTGTTCCAGAATAAGGAACCGATCAATCGCACTAGAATTATTGAGTGAGGTATTGAGGGCTCTGAGTCGTTTAACCTCAAAGCGAACTCCTTCATCCCCATTTCGGGCAATCAGAAGCTCTTCTTGAAGGCTTACTAGTCTCAGTGCCTCCTCAGTATCTCTCACTCTGAGTATCTCAGTGAGACGAGCGTTCTCACTACTCAGTTCAACATTCACATCCATTATGTGAGTATGGGTCTTCTAGAGCCTTGAGAAATCGGCCATCAATTGCTCTAAAGCGAGCTGAAGGTCGAGATCTCTACCTAAGTCTGAGCTGAGCTCAAGTGCGTGATCAGGTGAAGGGGCTGAAGAACATACCTCATCATCTGCCATCAAACATATGTCCTCATACTCCTCATCGGAGAAGAGATCAGGGGATCGGTGTCCTGGACCATCAAAATCTGAGGAATCCTCAGCAAGCATAGCTCTTCGATCAGAAGCCCTGAGATCTCTCTTTGCTCTCCGATCTTCTCTCTCACGAGCACTGAGCTCTGGGCATTTTTGCAGTGATAGCATTGATCTGCATCACTAGTACTCGGTTTATCAGTGTACCTCTTATAGTCAGGATCCCTCCGGCTCCTTGAACTTCTTTCATGCTTGGAGCTGGATGTTCTGGGTTCCTGTTCATCTCTCCTTACGGAGTTTCTCTCTTCCCTCCGACACTCAGGCTCGACCTCCTGGAGTTCCTGTTCATCAGAATTACGATCTCTCTTGGAGTCTGAGCCTCTCCTCTCTTCCCTCCGGGGACTCGAACTCCTGGGGCTAGCATATCTCCTGTCCCTGGAATCAATATAAAATTTCTTATACCTGCCAAATCTGGAGTTGAGCTTCTCCAACCTCTGGGCATCAGGCTGTACTCGGCGGCTAGCTCATCTCTACTCATCTCCTTCAGGGACTTCTGTTGGTCCCAGATAAACAATAATAGGTGTATGTGAGGGGAATACACCTGTAAGTACAAATTTTTCAAAAATCATATTTTCACAGTGGACTTAAGAACACAGGTGACCTGAATAAACCAGTGGACTTGAAGGTCCCCTGTAAGGTACCCTGTGTTTTGAATCAAATTATAAAATTTGCAGCGGATTAAATGCTAACACCTTTTAAAGATTTTATCAACTCACACAAGAAGGAATTAAGCAACAAGGACATAAAGGATTTATAGTGGTTCGGAGTAAAACTCTCCTACATCCACTTTTCCTGATTTAATAAGAGAATTCCTTAACCACCAGGAATTCCTTGTTTTAGAGTGCCAAGGTGCACAGATCAAGAACAACTTTTCTTGATCTCTAGGATTTTCCCTGAGTCCTAGTCCCCTAAAGATTTCAGACTAAGAAATTACTCAGCTTACTTTCTTCCAACTCTCAGTCTTGAACCTATTACAGTTTTAGGGCTTTGAAATGTTGAGATAACTCTTTACAATGTTAATCAATATCTGGGTTGGGTTATCTCAGTAGGCTTCTAAGAATAGTACAATGTAAGCCTAAAATACAATTTTGAGCTCTAGACAATGTAAACACTTGGGAAACTAGTGTGATTTCGAGTGCTTGAGAGAGATGAATTTTTAAGAGCTTTGAGTTCAGTTTAGCTTGTATGTTTCTCGTACTTAGCTTCTTCTTCAACACCTGTATGTATAGACATAATTTGAAAAACAATCCGTTGGAGAGATAGTTTGCAAATTATATTATTTTTTACGTCCAACGTTCTTCAAGGATCTTCTTCATATTTTGGATGATCAATTCTAAGCATTAATGGTTGAAAGCTCATTAAATACCTGTGTAGAATTAATGCAGCTGCCCTTGAAAGATTTGCCATTCTAGGTTACTTCAGAACATGGTACTGACATGTCAGTCTGGTTGTGTCAGATCCGTACATAGGTGGGCTATCATCATTGGTCTGTCTTTAATTGTTCCTCAGACCAGTCAAATGGTCAAATTAAAGTCCCCTGTCACTTTCGTCAGGTGACTTAGAACATTCATTTTGTTGCATTTAACATTTCATTTAAGTGTTGCAACTGCCTTCATTAATGTTGAATGCATTTAATGAATTAGTCTTGTTCTATACAGGAGAGTTCTTCAGGTTACTTAGACTTAATCTTCAGAGATGTCTTTCTCCAGGGGTGGGTGTATTTCCCAGTTCTTCATTAGGCTAGTCTGACTTATACAGGCTAGTTTAGTCTTAAGTAGCCTGTCTTTTACAAGCCTATTTTTCAAAGTTTTTTACTTAGCCTCCTAACAGTTAGGCTATTTTTCTAAGTTTATACAATTGTTACAACACAGGGGAGTCTTTGGGATTACATCAAAACATTTTTATACATCATTTCCCAACAATTTCCCCCTTTTTTATAAGACCAAAGCCTAGCCTGTCTTAATTTCATCAGTGGACTTATACTTAGAAAATTTTAGGATTTTGAAGTTTCCCCTGGTTAAGTCCCTGCATGTTAGTTAGGCAGTTCATATATAAGAGTATAGAAAAAGCCTAACAGATAATGAGATATTGTCTCGGGCTCAAAAGAGATAGTAATTTTCATTAATTTGGAAATAAGATTACAGTTTACAAGTTCATTCAACAGTAACTAGAAAATAACACTATCCTTCCCATCCAAAAGCTGATAACTTCTTTCTCCTTCTTCAGAACTCCTTTCTGACTTGATCCTTCTTTAATAGACATCTCCTCAACCTGATTCTCTTTCCAGCAGACCTTCTCTTCACAGATTGCCAAAGGTTGGCTCCAGACCATACTGATTGAAGACCCTCTTCTTCAATTTAGTCTTCCTTTTCATAACTTCAGGGTTGTGACCCTTCAGCCCAAGCTGATCACAGATTACTAGCCATTCTCCTACGATATCCTGCATCTTGACCTCTCCACTTACATCACTGGGGGCATGTACAGAATGGGTCCAAGAGCCTTAAAGGGCTGACCTCCACTGTGCTCCTCCCATGCATTAAGAACTTTGGGATAGAACCCAAGCCAGTTCTCCACCATCTTCTGATGGAATACTTTATCAGCTTCCACTCCCTCAAACTCACCTGTCACATAGTAGGAGTAAACAAACTCCCTCTTGATTTCTTCCCATTGATCATTGAGATCTTTGGAAATCCAAGGATCTATGTATGGGAATTTGGCTACTATTTCACTCGCCTGAATCTGACTTCTCTTGGCTTTCATCCTCCAGTAGGAATTTCCAGGCTTTCTTGGAGGTGGAGGTTTCACAAGCTGTCCACTTTCCATCAACTTCATCTTTTCTTCAGCCTTTTCCATGTTATGCTCATCCATGGACTTCCCTGACTTCACAGCTTGTGCCAGAGGACTCAGAGTAGACTTCTTGAAAAGTTCTTCAGTGGACTGCACCTATATTACTTTGGACAGTGGGGGTGGGTTTTTCACTGCTAGTTCTAGTACATCTCCATCCTCCTCTTGAGTGACCATCACTCTCCTTTTCTTTCTGGTGCCCTGAGAGTTAGTGGATCGACTCCCTTGGGCATTCCTCTGTCTCTTTACTTTCAGAATTTGATCTCAGGCCTTAGACAATCTGGTCTCCCTTCCTTTGTCAATAGATTGTTTTCCCTTTTCATATGTTGTTGCCAGCTCTCCTTCAATCACTAGAGTTGAGATCTCCTGGTTCACATCTGAAATAACTTTTTAAGTGTCAGACCTCTTACTTCCAATTTTTGGTCCACCAATTGGTTTGCCCTCTCCTCCCTGATCCTTTTCCCCTTTCTTGCTGACTTTCCTAGAAAGTCCAACAAGAGCTACTGAGTGCTTGGCAGTGTCCTGCTCTACTATCCTGAGATTTGTGAGGCAGTACTTTATTTCTTTATCTAGTGCTTTTAGATAATAGGCAACGTTTACTCCAAAATCTGTGAAGGGCTTCAGCTTTTCTTCAATAGTCAGATTTGTGGCAGCCTGAGTGGGTAGCACTGAGAGTGCTTGCCTAACTTGATCCTGTATTTCTGCCTTCAGGGCAGCTTCCCTTTCGGTCAAGTAATCCTCCATCTTGCTCATCAGACCACCGGCCATGCTGTTTATGGTGGCCTGAATCAGTCTCTCTCTTTCCTCCATGTTTTCCGATCTAACTGCAACAATGACCTGTTCATTAGCCTGTCTGTCTTGTTTAACACGTGCCTTTAAGCCTTCAATTTTCTGTGTCAATTTCATCTTCATATTATCCATGTTGGCTGACAGGTTTGTGATGAGAGCAGAATTTGAACCTTGAAGTTGATCAAGATCGTCATCAATCACAGCAGTCTTAATAGACTGCTCCTCCATAAGTGTTTCAAGAGCCTCCAACTTCCCACTCAGTGCAGTTGCAATCTCCCTTTCCTCATTCTTGAGTTCAACACCAGCCTGAACTACACTTCGAATTACTGCTTCAATCTGGGCAACAGGAGTTTCATCAGGAGAGGGCACAACTTCCTTCTGAGTGTCCTAAGGATCAGGCTAGTTAGGGGTAACCTGACCCTCACTGATTTGCTCATCTTTAATCTCCTTTCCCTCAACGGTAACCTGTCCTCCAGTAGCCTGTTCCTCAGAGGGGTTTTCCTTAGACTCTGTAGGTGGATTGGGTCCCTCAGCCCCATCTCCACCTTCCCTGTCTTCTCCACCTTTTGCCATCTCTTGAGGCCCCTCAATCAGCTTTGCCTCCTCAAACTTCTTTGCCACTAACTTGCCAAAATCCTACTCATTCAGGAGTTGGCTTGTCTTTCTCACTTGAGAAAACTCAAGTACTTATCTCTCTTCCTTTCTCCAGTAAGAATCATTTTTCCCTCTCATAGCTTCATGAATCTCATACAACAAACCATCCTTTAGCTTCACTATCAGCCTGACTCTCTCAAACATCTCCTTCAAACACTGGCTCAGTAGCCTGTGTGGGTGGGGAGTCAAATAGGGCTTCACTTTCAGGCTGTTGAGAGCCTTCAGTGGGGTGTTCTTGAGTTTGGGTTTCAGGGGGAGTGATTTTGGTTTCCTCTTTGGACTTTTGAGAGTCCTCAGAGGCCTCTTCTTCTCCATCTGACTCAGTGTTTTCCTCATCATTTTCCCCCTCTTCATCATTAGTATCCTTCTCTTCCTCCCCCTCTTCTTCCTCCTCATATTCCTCTCCTTCTTCAATGCCTTTCAGAGGAAAGAAGGTGTATAGGTGACCTCATACCTTCTTCCTCCTCAGTGGATTTTTCAGTAGAGAAGTGGGTAGTGGAAGTCTCAGAACTGCTGCTCATTGCCCTGATTTCCACAAAGGCCTTTTTCACCAACTTTCTTTTTTTTTTCTCCATCTCCTCTTCCTGGTGAGACTTCATCTTCTCACTAGGCTTTAATGCTCTCTTTTTCAATTCCACTGGTGGGCTATCATCAGAGGACTCCTTAGAGGGAGTGGGCCTCTTCCTTGACTCTTCTTTAGAGGGAACCTCTACTTTCATCTTCTCCAGCAGTTTATCAGAATTGAACAGGATCTTGGAATTGTTCCAAGGCCTGGTATCAGGGAATGTGTACTTTAGGTTGAGCTTTTCAAGTATCAGACATACCTTTGTAGCATAGCACAGCTTGTGCTATATCACCAGCTTTCCTTTTATCTCCTTCATTTTGTTCCTTTCATCTCTCAGGTTAGAGATGAAAAACTCATGCCAGTTGAACCTGGTTCTCCCACTGGTATGCGCAATAGCTGCCATCAGCCTCAGCTTCACATTGCTCACTTGTTCAATGCTTCCTTGGTTTGCTAGGATGCATTCCCCAACAATCTCTGCCAGCACCTCAAACTCTGGCTTTATTAATTTCTTGTTTAAGTTAGGAACGTATGTTCCTTCTTCTTGGTTATGGCTGCAAGGAACTTTTCCTTCTCACCAGCCATAAAAGATACAGCATCCAGGCCCTCACTTGGCAAACCTAAAAAGTCATTTAGGTCCTCCTGTCTTAGCACAAACTTGTGCTTCTTCATCACTGGAACAGAAAATAGTTCCCCCTTCCTGTTTTTCTTAGTTTCTTTCTTCTCCATCATTATACCAGATCTGATGGAAGTGACACTTTTCTCCATCTCCACAAAAAATTCCAACACTTGTCTATCATAGCATTTGTCTGGGCCATTAGACAAAAACTTGCTTAGACCAGCATTTTCAACATATTCAAAGGCTTTTCTGATATGGTAGAGGTTTGGGTCATTGAGGACTTTGGGATTGTTAAAGCAAACAATGGGTTCATACCAGAATTTTTTGTTGTTGGAGAGTTCGTTGTAGACAATGTAGATTTAGCTCATTTTGAAAGGTTTGGTGTAAGTAATGGTATCCAGAGATTAAAGAGGGTAAAGGATGTTGAGAGTAATAAGGAATCGTATGGTAACTGTTAAGGGCAGAGGTTATTTATGTGGGTAATTAATGGTGAGGATTAATTCTAGAGAGAGTTGATCAACGGTTGAGGGAAAAGTAATAATTGGAAGATAAACTGATTTATCTTCCCAATTTATTTTGTAAGGATTACCAAAATTGGTAAGTGAAATGAATCAAGATCAAGGGTTAGGATTTAAAGAGATGGCGGTTAAAACATTGTCTTTTCACGAGAAAACACTTTTCAATTTATATCCCCGAGTAAATACTGCACACTTACTATCGCATTAAATGTGGTTTAGATATGGTTTTCAATAAAGTAACCGCCAGTCAAGTCAGTCGGGTTTTTATCAGGGGAGTTGAGTCCCACAGTGGAGTTGAGTTGTCAGTGGACTTAAGTCCACATCAGTGAAGTATACTCAACTATTAATCAGTTGAGTTGATTAGTCAGTGGACTTGTCAGTCTAGTTGACCATTCCCCCTTGAATAGTGACCTGAGGGCTTGTCAGCCTAGTTGATCATTCCCCTTGCTGAGATCGCCTGACTTAGTGGATTAGTTAGATCATTTCAATTTCCTGACTCAGGATCAAGTAATCCTAGCTCCACTGACAACTCATGAAACCTTGCTTTTGCCAAAGGTTTTGTGAGTATGTTTGCTCTTTGTTTGTTAGTGTGGATCTTCACAAGGCAGACATCTTTCTTTTCCACATGATCTCTAATGAAGTGATGTCTAATGTCAACATGTTTGCATCTTGTGTGAAGTACAGGATTTTGTGATATTGCAATTGCACTGTTGTTATCACAAAATATAGGTACTTCATTGGCTTGGACATTATAATCCTTCAATTGTTGTCTTATCCACAAAATTTGAGCACAATAACTTCTAGTTGCCATGTATTCAGCTTCAGTGGTGTTGGTTGCAACTGAACCCTGCTTCTTAGAAAACCAAGATATAAGTTTGTTTCCAAGGAATTGACAGGTGCCTGTTGTTGATTTCCTATCAACTTTGCATCCACCATAGTCAGCATCTGAGTAGCCTGTTAACTCAAAGTTATCATCGGAGGGGTACCATAATCCCATTTGATAGTACCCTTGAGATATCTGAGAATTTTCTTGGTGGCTTCCAGGTGACTCTTCTTTGGATTAGCCTGATATCTGGCACAGATCCCCACTGCATATGTAATGTCAGGCCTACTTGTAGTGAGGTATAGAAGAGAGCCAATGATTCCTCTGTAAGTAGTCTGATCAACTGCTTCACCATCTTCATCAGGTACAAGCTTGGTGTTAGTGTTCATAGGTACTATGACCACCTTACTTATGTTACATCCAAACTTTTGAATGAGCTCAATTGTATACTTGGCTTGGTTGATGAAGATTCCTTCAGATAACTGCTTGGCTTGTAGCCCTAGGAAGAAATTCATTTCTCCCATCATAGACATCTCAAACTTCCCTTTCATGAGATGTGAGAATCTGGTACACAAATCCTCATTTTATGATCAAAAACTGATATCATCTACATAGATTTGGACCAAGAGGATGTCATCTCCATGAGTGATTCTGAAGAGTGTCCTGTCAACACTTTCCTTGGTAAATCCATGATCTAAGAGAAATTGTGATAGTGTATCATACAAGGCACTTGGGGCTTGTTTTAGGTAGGGTTGCAAACGAATCGAATCGAAGCGAATAATACTATATTCGATTCGGTATTCGTGAAACTATTCGAATATTCGTATTCGTATTCAAAATACATTCGATTAATAAATAAAATTCATATTCGATTTGATATTAATATTCGAATTATTCGATTCGAATATTCGATTCAATTTTTTCAAAATCTATTATATAACATATTATTTGATTCGATTCAAAAATATTTGATCCGATTCGTAATTATTCGCTTCGATTCAAAACTATTCAATTTGTTTCGAATTTTTGTAAAGAAATCTATAAAGTAATATTTTAAATAATATAGAGCAAAATTGAATAAAATTACCTAATAAATTCCAAATAATAATATTCAAACTCCAAGCCACCATTTCAAACTCCCAATACAAGCCACTAATTTAAAAGTTTACATAGCATAAACAATAGTTATCAAAATAACAATTCAAGAAAGTGATTAGCAAATTAGTATTTCAATCTTCCTTGCTATCAAATCAATTTTTCAATCTTGCACGGCTTCGGTTTGCAATATGACTTCAAGGGGCTCTTCTTGTTCCTAAACAAAAATATATATAAATTAAAAATAAATTTATTTATGCATACATTCATTCAACACAAAGTAACAACAAAGGCACAAGCATCATATCTCCAAATTTAATTAATGATGAGAACAGTCACTACCTCAACAGTAAAACCGTGACCTGCACTTTCTACCCAGCGAGTGAACAGTCAACTTTAAACCATCGTATCCGAAATTAATTTTGTTATTTTTTTGTCCAGAACGCCTAATTTTTAGTCACAAAATCGCAAACCGTTTGCAAAAGATGTTGTGCCCACGCTTGCAAAAAATAACTTTGAAACCCTAATAAAATATAATTAGATTCAATTATACCTTCAGTTGACAGCGTGGCGTGGCCGTGGATGGCAGGGGGTGCGTCGCGTGTGGCAGCGCGGAGGCGAGGCTGCGACTGTGTCTGATGTAGCGCACAGGCGTGGCCGGTGCCGGTGTGGGAGGAGGAGGCGGTTGAGGTGGAGGAGACAGCGATGTCTGGCCGCTGAAAATTCATGGTAATGACTGAGGAATAGAATAAGACTACAAGGGACGGCAGGGGGTGCGTCGCGTGTGGCAGTGCGGAGACGAGGCTGCGACTGTGTCTGATGTAGCACACAGGCGTGGCCGGCGCCGGCGTGGGAGGAGTCGGCGGTTGAGGTGGAGGAGACAGCGATGCCACTGAAAATCCGTGGTAATGACTGAGGAATAGAACAAGACTATCAGAGTATGAAAACTAGGGTTTCAGAATGTTTGGGCCCTACATAACTTAAATATTTGTTGGGCTAAAATTTGGACTTTAAACTTAAAATAATATGAATGTTTTGGATCATATATTTTATGATATTATATTATATATATATATTAATATTATATATAATAAATATTTAATCGAATAGCAGCGAATATCAAATCGAATATCATGATTTTTTTTTGTATTTGATTATTAATTGAATCGAATCGAATATTTTTATTCGAATTCGAATCACAAAATTACGAATATGAATACCGAACCAAACCAAAATTATTTGATTCGTTTGCAACCCTAGTTTCAGGCCATATAGAGCCTTTCTGAGCTTGTACACTTTGTTGCCTTCCTCAAATCCAGGTGGTTGTTTCACATAGACTTCTTCATTTAGGACTCCATTGAGAAATGCACTCTTGACATCCATTGGTAGACTTTGAATCTCCTATGGGCTACATAGGCAAGGAATAGCCTGATAGCTTCCAGTCTGGCTACTAGGGTAAATGTTTCATCATAGTCAAATCCTTCAACTTGTGAGTACCCTTTGGCAACTAGTCGGGCCTTGCTTCTGACTATGACATCATTCTCATCATTCTTGTTTTTTATCACCCATTTGGTTCCTATGATGTTTGCATGTTTTTGTCTTTTGACCAGCCCCCACACTTGATTCCTTGTGAATTGATTCAACTCTTCTTCCACGGCTATGATCCAGTTTAGATCTTTTAATGCTTCCTCTATTGTCTTTGGTTCCTGTGCTGATAAGAAACAACAAAAGAGAGCATTTTCACTATGAAAAGTTCTAGTTTTGACTCTAAGGTTAGGATTTCCTAGAATTTGGCTGACAGGATGGTCTGTCAACCAATTTCTTCTGGTGTGTCCTCTCTCAGTGGAGTTATCCTCAGGGGATATGTTCTTTTCTTAGATTGAGTCACTAGATTGGGCAACATTAAATAGATCAGAAGAAAGAACAGGGGGAAGGAAGTCTGAGTCATCATTCAGGGTTGCTTCAAAGTTGTTAGCATAGTCTATTCTAGCTTCCCCCTGAATGTTGGGCTCAGTTTCTATCTCAGCTTGGTCAGCTTCTTCATTGACAGATGTCACCTGAGGAGCTAGGATGGTGTCATTCAGCTCATTTCATCATTGTTGATTTCCTCAGGTTGATGTGTCCTCTGTGTTTTATATCCTGAGCTTTCTATCCCTAGGTTGTCCCGTGTAGGAAGGTATGCATCCACTGACTTTCAGTAGACTTGTCTATATTCAGGCTAGACATTTTCTCAATGATGTCCTTGGTGACCTAATACTTTCTGGACTCAAGAGTAGACTCATAAAAACAACATGAAATATTTCTTCCACCACAAGGGTTCTGAGATTGTATACCCTGAAGGCTCTACTCATTTGGGAATATCCAAGAAATATTCCTTCATCAGCCTTGCTATCAAAGGTTTTTAATTGTCTCTTCCCATTGTTGTGGATGTAACACTTACAACCAAACATATGGAAATAGGATACATGTGGTTTCCTATTATTCCATACTTCATAAGGGGTTTTGCCTTGATTCTTAGTAAGCATAGATATGCTCTATGTACAACAGGTTGTATAGATAGCTTCAGCCCAAAACCTTTTTGGAATTTGTGCATCAGCAAGTATGGTTCTAGCTCCCTCTTTAAGTGTCATGTTTCTTCTCTCAGCTACCCCATTTTGTTGAGGAGTTCTTGCAGCTGAGGTCTTATGGGATATACCTGACTCATTGCAAAAGTTAGCAATAATGAAATTAATGAACTCAGTACCTTTATCAGACCTTATCTTGACAATAGATAGGGCCTTTTCATTTGATAGCTTCTTTAAAAGTTCAGGTAGCTTGAGTTGAGTTTCCTTTTTGCTGGACATGAAAATCACCCAGGTGTATCTGGAATAATCATCTACCACCACCAGTGTGTATTTTCTTCCATTTATGCTGGCTGGTGTGACAGGTACAAAGAAATCCATGTGAAGTAGTTGAAGTATCCTGTCAGTGGAGGGATTTTTGTTTTCCCTTAAATGAGGTTTTGATCTGCTTCCCTTCTATGCAAGTTTTGCAAATATGATCCTTGTTGAACACCTCATTAGGTATCTCATCAAATAGACTCAAGCTTGATATCTTGTTTAGTTTCTTGAAATTTAGAAGATTGAGTCTCATGTGCCATAACCATGTCAAGTCACTGGAGCTTTTTGCAATCAAACAGGTCTCTGTTGGGCATGATCTCCAATCTGCAAGATGAACATTTCCTTTCCTCGACCCAGTTAGTAGTACCAGTGAATTTGATGCATCTCTAACATAACACAGATTACTAGAAAATTCTACATTGTAACCTTTATCATAGAATTGACTAATAGACAGCAGGTTATGTTTCAGTCCACTAACATATGATACATTAGGTACCTAGACTGACCATATTAACAGGGTACCATAACCTTTTGTAATTCCTTAGGAGTTGTCACCAAAAGTGACCTGTGGTCCTTTCTTTTCCTTGAAGTCTGTCAGGAGACTTTGGTTGCCTGTCATATGCCTTGAGCAGCCACTATCTAGGTACCAGTCATTCTTTGAGTCCAGAGAGTCCTGCAGAAAAATCAATTCTTAGGTACCCATCTTGTGTTGGGTCCTATTTGGTTAGTTGTACGTTTTGGGATCCAAATCTGCTTAACAGTCCTAATTACTTTGGACTGGCTGATTTTTCTCCCATAAACATCTACATAGACAGTGGACTCCCTAGATGCCCTAGGAGTAGACTGTCTATAAGTGATGGTCCTCTGTGGAACAGGTGGCCTAAAGTTCCTCCTGTTCCTGAAGGTCCTTGGTGCAGCTGGTCTGAAGTGTTGTTGATAAGGGATGGTGTAACTCCTCTCATAGGGCACATATGAGGATGGTCCCCTGTAGTGAACCCTACTATCAACTCTCCTGACAGTGGGTTAAAGCCTGTATATTCTTTGCCTAGATTGTCTTCTGGGAGATGATCTAGGTTGAGAATAGTCATACTGAATATTTTTCCTCATATTCCTTTGTGGGAAGTTTTTCCTCTGGATATAAGTCTTGTTAGGATGAGGATTGTGAGGTGTGTAAGCTGTTCTAGCCATTTCAATAGGCCTACTTGGAATTATCACCTCCCTAACATGTTCAGCAGGCTTTTTCCCCTTATATATAGTCTTTATGGGATACTCAGAAGACTTTACAATCACTCTCTCTCCACTGCTAGTAGATGCAGTGTTTAGAGGTCCTTCTAAAGATGCAGATGGAAAGAATCCAATCCCATGCCTGTTGTCAGAACTATTTTGCAGGCTTTGAATTTCCTCTATGGCAAGAGAGGGTTTGTTCAAAGCCTCAATTTTTCTCAACAAGCACTCTTCAGATTCTTTTAACATGTTTACATTACTGATGAGGGTTTTAATTTAAATTACTAGCTCATTGTTTTCAGAGGCTAGCTAATCTGGTCATCAGTCAGTCCCCTGATCAGTTCATCTTTCCCATTGAGCTGACTTTTGAGTGTTTCCACTTCATTGGTCAGAGCAATGGTCTGAGAGGTTGATACAAGGTCTGCCTCATTCCCAGACTCTACTAGCTTTGAATTCTCAGTAGCAAGCTTCTTATTCTCTTCCTCAAGAGTAACATATGCTTCTTGCAGCCTGGAGAAGTCAACCATCAATTGTTCTAAAGAGAACTAAAGGTTGAGGTCCCCTGCTGACTCTGAGCTGGGCTCAGGTGAGTGATCTACCAATTGACAAGAGTTAGATTGTACCTCAGGTTCTTCATTGGCCATGAGACAAAGATCATCGTCACTGCTATCAGTGAACATATCATCAGATGATCTTGCAGCTTGCTCATCTTCTGCAACCATTGCTCTTATTTCCAATCTCCTGTCCCTCTAGGCTTGGCTTTCCTTTCTTTCTTTTGCACTAAGCTGAGCGCAGTCATATTAGAAGTGCCCTGTCTTGTTGCATTGGTAGAACTTCTTGGAGTCATCATCATCAGTTTCTTCTTTTTCTTTCCTTCTCGATTCTAACTTTAAGGTTGACTCCTCTCCCTTTTGTTTCTTCTGGATTCCTTCTTATGCTCCTTTTCATCTCTTGATCTGGACTTGAAGTTCTTCCTGTCCTTGGTGTCTTGATAGTATCTTTTGTATATGTCAAACCTTGAGTTTAGCTATTCAAATCTCCTAGCTAATAGGTTCATCTCCTCCTTTAGTTCAGCCTTGCTTTGAGATATGCAAGGCTTGCTTGCTTTCTTAATCTTGGATGGTTCTACTTCAGAACTGCTTGCTTTGAATGCCACTCCTTTCTCAGATGAGGAAGGTTCTTATGTAGCTCTTTTTCTGTTCAAATCAAACTCATAGGCTTTGAGTTCTGAGAACATCTGTTGCATAGACATGTTAGACAAGTCCTTGGTGTTCTGCATTGTGACAGAGTAGACATCCCATCTGGGTGAGAGTCCCCTGAGAATTTTGAGAGCAACCTCCCTCTTGGTATAAACCTTTCCAATGGAGTTTATCTCATTCATGATGTCAGTGAATCTGCCATCCAATTGATCAATGGTCTCATTTGGTTCCATAGAAAATTGTTCATATTTTTTTAACAGCAACTGACAGCTTATTCTCCTTGATTTTGTCAGTTCCTTCACACATGAGAGCTAAAGTATCCTAGATTTCTTTTGTAGTTGTACGTGAACAACTCTTCCCATGACAGAGTTAGGGATGGTTGTGTACAATATGTTCATTGCAATGTAATTGAGGTTATGTCTCTTCCTCTCATCAGTAGTGAGGTCATCTTCATCTTTAGGCCACTCATCTCTAGGATTAGCACGATCTATTTATGTGATCCTAGGATTTGCAGTCATAAAGACAAATGGACCCTTAGTAATGACTAAGCATTTCATCATGTACACAGGCTAGGTGAGCCCTAATTCTGATTTTCCAGAAATCATATCCTTCTACAGAGAATTGTGGCAGCTTGCGGTGTGACAAGTGATTTAGAGGATTGGTTCCCATGTTGGAGTCTGTACTCCCAACAATATTTGTGGTGGCTCCTGTGGTTGGATTCCCTGTGTTGGTAGATCATTTTGCATAAGTAGACATCTTAAAGGATTGTTATGAGAAGGTTAGTCAGATCATTTCAAGTGACCACTTGATATAGCAAAGCAGTAGTTCTTAGAACCCCTGCTCTAATACCACTTGTTGGTCCCAGATAAACAATAACAGGTGTATGGGGGGAATACAGCAGTAAGTACAGATTTTTCAAAAATTATATTTTCACAGTGGACTTAACAACATAGGTGACCTGATTAAACCAACAGTGGACTTGGAGGTCCCCTGTAAGGTAGCCTGTGTTTAGAATCAGATTATAAAATTTGCAGTGGATTAAAGGTTAACACCTTTTTAAAGATTTTATCAACTCACACAAGAATGAATAAAGCAATAAGGACACAAAGGATTTATAGTGGTTTGGAGTTAAACTCTCCTACATCCACTTTTCCTGATTTAACAGGAGAATTCCTTAACCACCAGGAATTCCTTGTTTTAGAGTGCCAAGGTGCACTGATCAAGAACAGCTTCTCTTGATCTCTAGGATTTTCCCTGAGTCCTGGTCCTCTCAAGATTTCAGACTGAGAAATTACTCAGCTTACTTTCTTCCAACTCTCAAACTTGAACCTATTACAGTTTGAGGGCTTTGAGTACTCCAACAAATGTTGAGATAACCCTTTACAATGTTAATCAATATCTGGGTTGGGATATCTCAGTAGGCTTCTAAGAATAGTACAGTGTAAGCCTAAAATACAGTGTTGAGCTCTAGACATTGTAAGCACTTTGGAAACTAGTGTGATTTTGAGGGCTTGAGAGAGAGAATTTTTGAAAGATTTGAGTTCAGTTTAGCTTGTATGTTTCCCTTACTTAGCTTCTTCTTCAACACTTGTATTTATAGACATAATTTGAAAAACAATCCGTTGGAGAGATAGTTTTCAAATTATGCTATTTTTTACGTCCAACGTTCTTCAAGGATTTTCTTCAGATATTAGATGGTCAATTCTAAGCATTAATGGTTGAAAGCTCATTAAATGTCTGTTTAGAATTAATGCAGCCGCCCTTGAAAGATGTGTCATCCTAGGTTGTTGGTTGCTTCTGAACATGGTACTGACAGGTCGGTTTGGTTGTGTCAGATCCGTACATAGGTGGCAGCTTCTCATTGGTCTGTCTTTAATTGTTCCTCAGACCAGTCAAACGGTCAAATTAAAGTCCCATGTCACTTTCGTCAGGTGACTTAGAACATTCCTTTTGTTGCATTTAACACTTCATTTAAGTGTTGCAACTGTCTTCATTAATGTTGTAGTGCATTTAATGAATCAAGCTTGTTCTATACAGGAGAGTTCTTCAGTTTACTTGGACTTAGTCTTCTGAGGTGTCTTTCTCCAGGGGTGGGTGTATTTCCCAGTTCTTCATCAGGCTAGTCTAACTTATACAGGCTAGTTTAGTCATAAGTAGCCTATCTTTTACAAACCTATTTTTCTAAGTTTTTGACTTAGCCTCCTAACAGTTAGGTTATTTTTCTAAGTTTATACAATTGTTACAACACAGGGGAGTCTTTGGGATTACATCAAAACATTTTTCTTCATCATTTCCCAATAACTTTGATCCTAATCCAGCCTCAGGCTCAG
Organism: Prunella vulgaris; assembly: GCA_026898435.1. NCBI lineage: Eukaryota > Viridiplantae > Streptophyta > Magnoliopsida > Lamiales > Lamiaceae > Prunella > Prunella vulgaris. The sequence continues at coordinate 209,540 of JAPKLY010000413.1, forward strand.
GAGTGGCCTTAAGAGCAATGCTCTTTTCCTACTCAGGCGTCCTTGCCTCAATCGTATCCTCACTAACCTCACTCTTCTTCTTCCTCTTATCGAGGTCAAATTCAAGAGCCTTTAACTCTGAGAAGAGATGAGTGTGAGAGACAGTTGTGAGGTCCTGTGTGTTTTTCAGTATGATAACACCAGTATCCCATCTTTCAGAGAGATAATTCAGTATTTTCGAAGACACCTCCCTCTTGGAAAACTCCTTCCCAAGGGTTGCCACCTCGTTCATCAACTTGACGAAATGAGACTACATCCGTTCTATAGAGTCCCCATCAAGCATCCTGAAGGCTCAAACTGATCGTCAAGTCTCTCTTATTCTCTTTGATCTTCTTAAATCCTTCACTCATCTCTTCCAGAGCATCCCCATATCTCTTTAGCAGTCTTCAGATGCATCAGCCTTACCGAATTCTCATAAGAAATGGTGTGAAGTATAATGTTCTTAACAATATTATCCAGTCCGATTTGCTTAATCTGGTCAGATGTAAACGCGACCTCTCTACAGGTTCATCTCCCGCCAGAGGAACTGGCACTCCTCTGGAAATGGGCCAGGTGACGAAGCAGTTGGTCATGAACGTGATTGGACCCGCCTCGATCACCCTGTACATCTGATCATGGATAGAGTGAAGATGGGCAAGAACCCCTGAACTTCCAATAGTCATAATTAGTAACAGAGAACAAAGGGGTGTTTTTAACGTGGTTCAGAGATAACCAACTCCTACGCCCATGACCTAATTTAACAAGAAGTTATCCTCTTTCACTGAGGATATGTACTTGTTTTTAACGTGCCAAGGTGCACGAATAGCCTCCTTCCTCTCTTAGGAACTCGACCCCTAGGCGTTTTACAAGTCATGTTCCTTATAACCAACCTTCTCACAACCTTGAGGGGTTTGGTATTCTGGTTTCAACTATTGTGATATCTCTAGCAAACAAAACAATGCTAAAGATAAAGAGATATATGTCTAAGAAAAATACAGAGTGAATCCTACTACAACACTAGAGAAATTTAACTTGTAGAGTGTTGCTTCTGGTTTGCTTAGAGCACTTGGATTCTTGGATATTTCTTGCTTGGAAATTTCCCGTAACCTTGAATGGGTGCAAGGTCCTCGGTATTTATAGAGTGATTTGAAATAGATCCATTGGAGGAGATCTTTTCAAATCTTTCTATATTTAGGTAGGTGCAGGCTAGGTTGTACTTGATTGCCTTTTCTCATGCATAAAAAGGGAAATACTGTGCCTCACCGCCTGCAACTCTGGGAACATTAATTGCAGTGCAGTCCTCCGTACTTATGTGTCGCCACCTTACAGGCTGCCCTTCAAATGGCTAGAAAGTTGATGTGACTTTATCCTTCATCGTACATTTAAACTCCGAGTATTTTGTTCTTTACTCAGAATAAATGTTTGTCTTATGCGCAGTATACTGACATTCCTTCTGTTCCCAGGTGTTAACATAAATTTAACTCCCATTTGCATGTGTAATCCTTTCTGTCAGGACTTACAAGTGTCAGTGATCCTGATACTCAGCCCAATTACTCAGATTACACTTTGCCTTCACTGAGAGAGTCATGTCCTGATTATGCTTAGTGTACTCAGTAGGAACATCACTTGGTGGAATCTCTGGACTATATTCAGGATGGATCTTCAGGTCTTCAGGACATCAGCTTCAAGTCAGACTGTCTTCAAGACCGACACTGACACTCAGGATGGAATGTACTTCTGACTTCAAATCTTTGGGTCGACTCCATCAATCTTCAGTCTTCAACATGTTCCCCCTAAACTGAATACCTATGAATAGAAAATCTATTCTAACCTGACTAATCCTGATCTAGACAATCCTGACAACTATACTTAGGTAAATAATCAAGGGTTTTGGGATCTAATCAAAATCCTCAGATTGTCCCAACATCCCAGAATTTTCGCAATCAAATATATTTTAAAAAGATATTTTTCTGAAAATTGTTTTTAGAAAATGGGATTAATCTATTTTTGAAAAATATTTTATTTTAAAAAAATAAAAAAGACAGATGACTTATCTCTCAGCTGATTTAGCATATCAACTTATACCATATTAAAAGTCCTCATCTGATCTCAACTGCTCATCTGGTCTTTTCTTAATTGACATTGTCTAGGGGTATCCTCGTATGATTTTCTTTACCCATACCTGATTCAAGTTAATGCAATATAGAAATAGATACAAGGAAAAGAAAATAAATGAAATACTTACCAGACCAGCTAACATTGGAATCAGCTGGTTACCACTAGATGTTCCCCCTTGGCAACATCTCAGCTGAACATCTCCTCCTCTGATTCTTTCCTTACATAGCATCTGCATCTACCATCCGTAGTTCCACTAGTAACTCCCTGAACCTTGCTTTTGCTAATGGCTTGGTGAGAATGTCAGCTCTCTACTTATCGGTGTGTATCTTCTCCATCCTAATATCTCTCTTCTCAACATGATCTCTCAGAAAGTGGTTCCTGATATCCACATGTTTGCACTTGGTGTGAAGGACTGAGTTCTAAGTAATGGATATAGCACTTGTGCTATCATAGAAGATGGGAATCTCATCTGTGACCACATAGTAGTCTCTCAGCTGTTGTCTGATCTAGAGCAGCTGAGAGCAGCAACAGCTAGCTGCCATGTACTCTGCCTCTCTTGTAGAAGTAGTTGTTGATGTCTGCTTCTTGGAAAACCATGAAATCGGCTTACTTCCCAAAAATTGACATGTGCATGAACTTGATTTCCTATCAATCTTCCACCCTCCATAGTCAGAATCTGAGTACCCACTCAGCTGAATGTTATCATCACATGGGTACCAGAGGCCCAGATCGGAAGTACCCTTCAAATACTTCACAATCTTCATAGCTGCTTCTAGATGAGATTTCTTTGGGTTGGCCTGAAACCTTGCACAAACTCCCACTGCAAAGCTTATACCATGTTTGCTGGCAGTAAGATACAAAAGAGAACCTATAAGTCCTCTCTAAAAAGTCTGATCTACCTTCTCACTAGCCTCATTTGTGTCTATACTGTAATTTTCCATCATGGGAATCTTAGCTTCTCGACTGCTACTGATCCTAAACTTCTCTATATGGTGTTTGGCATATTTTGATTGGCAAATGCATGTTCCTTGGGGCAACTGTTTGACTTGTAAACCAAGGAAGTGGGTCATCTCCCCCATCATGGACATCTTAAATTGGTTTGTCATGAGCTTGGTGAACTGGTCACTCCGACTGTGGGAGCCGAAGATGATATCATCTACATAAATCTGAACAAGCATGATATCATCTCCAGCTTCTTTCATAAACAAGGTCTTGTTCATTTTTCCTTTGCTAAATCCACTATTCAACAAAAACTAGGAAAGAGTATCATATATACCAGGCCCTAGGAGCTTACTTCAAACCATAAAGAGCCTTCTGCAACCTATAGACCTTGTTCCCTATCTCAAACCCAAGTGGTTGTTCCACATAAACTTTTTCAGCCAGGATTCCATTGAGAAAAGCTGACTTGACATCCATCTGATATACTTTGAACTCTTTATGAAAAACATAGCCTAGGAACAATCTGATGGCTTCTAGTATGAACACATGGGCAAAGGTCTCATCATAGTCAATACCCTTTGACTGTGAGTACCCCTGAGCCACTAGCTTTGCCTTGTTCCTAACCACAACATCATTTTCTTTTTTCATTTTCTTGAACACCCATTTAGTCCCAATGATCTTCTAATGTCTGAGCCTCTCCACTAGAGTCCAGACCTCTTGTCTAGTGAACTGGTTCAGCTCTTCTTGCATAGCATTGATCCAGATTAGGTCTTGAAGAGTCTCTAGGATGTTCTTAGGTTCTATCCGAGACACATAATAGCTGAACTGGGAGGCCAAGTTCAGTTTCCTTCTGGTCTGAACACCAACACTTGGATCTCCTAGGATCTGTTCAGCTTGATAGTCAGACATCTTCTTCTTACCCCTTTGAGGAGCCATGGTGTGCTCTTCTTGGGTCATGTCCTGGCTTCTCCCTTTGTTAGTGTCTGGAGTTTTTTCATCTTCTTACTCATCTGAATGTGACTTATCAGCTGGTTTGGGCTCCTCATCTGAATCTGAGTCAACCTGAGGCACTACCACCTTGATCAGATCTGGCTTATCTTTCAGAATCATCTGATCCATCTCATCTGCTAGAGTCTCATCGCCTTTTTTGTACTCTTGAAAAGATTCACCAAGTACAACATTGGGTATTTTTTTCCACACAAAGAGAAACCTGATTAAACACCCTATAGGCTTTGCCACTGTTGGAATATCCCATGAAAATTCCCTCGGCAACTTTAGCATCAAAAGTCTTTAACTTGGTTTTTCCATTGTCATGGATGAAACACCTACACCCAAAAATATGGACAAAGGCAAGATTATGAAACAAGCAGTGTTGATGGCTTTTGCCCTAAACCTTTTAGGGGTGCTGAGTTCAGCTAACATTGACCTAGCTGCCTCCTAGATGATTATGTTCCTCCTCTCAGCTAGCCCATTCTTCTGAGTTGTTCTAGAAGCTGATGTTTCATGATTAATTCCTTGCTCCCTGCAATAGTCAGAAACATGAACATTAAGAAACTCAGTACCTCTATCACTTCTGATTCTGATAATGCTGAGTCCTTGCTCATTTTGAATCTTCTTGAACGGCTCCAGCATCTTGACCATGGTCTCACTCTTCTTGAACAAGAACACTAACCAAGTGTATCTTGTATAATCATCCACAATAACCAGTGTGTACTTCCTTCCACTGAAGCTAAGAGGTGAGGCTGGTCCAAACAGGTCCATGTGAAGCAGCTGGAGTGTCTTGGTTGTGGAAATGCTTTGCACGCACTTGAATGAAGCTCTTGCTTGCTTTCCCTTCTGGCAGACATCATAGTTCTGATCCTTTGCAAACACTTCATTCGGAAGTTCTCTGACCAGACCCTTCCTTGCAACCTTATTGAGGGTCTTGAAGTTCAGATGACCTAACTTCTTGTTCCATAACCAGCTGGCTTCTGGTGTGCTCTTGGCAACCAAGCATGAGATGGCTGGGCAGCTTGCAAAATCTGCAAGATACATGTTACCTCGTCTGAGGCTAGTTAGTAGCACTTGCTCATTAAAATCATTAATAATTGAGCAAGCATTTTTTGAGAATCTTACAGAATATCTCTTATCACAGAATTGGGATACTGAGAGAAGATTGTGCATGAGTCCCTCTACAAATTAGATCTCCTCCACTCTTGTGCTTCCAATCAACAGGGTACCAACTTCTCTTTTGATTTCAAAATTGTTATCACAAAATACCACATGTGACCCATCTAGTTCAATGACGTCTAGGAGGAGATGCTTCTCAAATGTCATATAGTTTTAGCACCTACTGTCTATGTACCAGACAACATTCTTGGCTTGTCCTCTCTCAATTGGGTGGGTGGTCTCCTAAAATCAGATTCAAGCTTTAGGTACCCTTTCTTTGGGTCATGTTTGGTTAGATTCAAAATTTGAAATCCAAATGTAAATGTTATCCTTATGGGAATTATGAGACCTTAACCTCCTTCCATACTTGTCCACAAATATCAACTCCCTCAGATGATTTCTCCTTGGGGGATGTTTAATAATAGCCGGTAGGGGTGGCAAATTGTGTAATCGTGTCGTTTATCATGTCGACATGACATGATAAGCCTAAACACGAACACGACACGATAAGAAATGTATCAACACGAACATGAAAATTTTCGTGTCAACACGACACGACACGATAAGAACACGAAAATAAAACTGATACTCTGACATAAATATTCTGATAATACGAACATAAAAATTTTTGTATCAACACAACACGACACGATAAGGACACAAAAATACTGATACTTTGACATAAATAATCTAATAAAATATTATCATCTAAATATCAATAAAAAGTACCAAATCTGATTAAAACACTTAAAAATAGCAGCTTACAAGCCTTGCAACCATTACCACTACACAAATTACAATACTAAGTTCAAGTCTTATCTTTAAATCCCTAACATAAATGACGAAGCAAAACATATAAATCTTATAGATAATCATTCTTGAAGCTGCCATTCCTAATCAAAACCAGAAGCAATCAGCCAATTCCCAAGTTTTCAGTCCCAAAATATCCCTTCAGGGAAATGCTCGATTTGCAGACCGAGACAGAACTTGGTTTTACCCAAAGTTTTCATTTCAAATTCAGTTTTTAAGATTGAACTTGCTTCTTCAATCTTTTTCCTTGTTCCAATAATGTTTAGATCATCCACATACACCGAGATGATGTAAAAACCATTAAGGGATTTCTTAGTAAAGACACAAGGAAAAGCCTCGTTATTTACGTATTCCTTCTTCAGGAGGAATTCGCTTAGTCGATTATACCACATACGACCTGACTGTTTTAAGCCATATAACGAGCGTTGCAACTTAATGCTGAACATACTACGATGTTCATTATTCCTCATTTGGGGAATAGTTAATCCATCAGGGATTTTCATATAGATGTCAGAATCTAATGATCCGTATAAGTATGAGGTAACTATGTCCATTAGCTGCATTTCTAGGTTTAGTTTAACTGCCAGGGATATTAGGAAGCAGAATGTTATGGCATCCATAACAGGAGAGTAAGTTTGATCGAAATTGATACCGGGTCTCTGCGAAAACCCTTGAGCCACTAACCTCGCTTTGTATCTCACAATCTCATTGTTCTCGGTTCGCTTTCGTACAAATACCCACTTGTATCCAACAGGGACTACATTTTTCGGGGTACGAACGATGGAACCGAAAACATTTCGTTTGTTTAGCGAGTATAGCTCTGCCTTTATTGCAGCTTCCCATTTCACCCAATCAGAGCGCTTCTGATACTCGGATATAGTTTTAGGTTCAGGATCTAGATCATTATTAGAAATGGTGAAGGCAATTAAGGCTGCAAATGTGTTGTGGACAACAGTTGTATTTCTGTTATAAGTTTCTCCCGTGTTTACAAAGTTTGTTGAAACTTCAATGTTTACATCGACCAGATCCTCTTCATTTCCCAAAGGGTATCGGTCTGATGATTCCGCTTTCTCAGAGTCATTGATTGCTTTTGCACGTGCATTTTGACTCTGATTTTCGTCTACAGGACGAATCTCTTCAGGAGATTTTAGGGGTGACATAGTGTGTTTGCTAGCTTTACACTTACGCGAATTCGGTTCGCTTATGTTAATGTTTCCTTTACGCTTCTGGCGCATGGGGGGATTAACATTTGTCTTCAAAGGGAGTTGAACCCTTTGAGGCGCATTTACCGCAGGTATATGCGACTTAGTCACTCCTTTATGATCAGTGAATGCATTTGGCAGGTTATTTGCTAGGTATTGCAAATTTATTATCTTCTGAACTTCAAGTTCAGATTGATTTGTGCGTGGGTCTAGGAAATGAAGATCTTTTGTGTTCCAAGTTATTTCACGGCATTTATGAATTGTGGTATTTTTCTCTCCCCCTAACGCCGGAAATAGATCTTCATCGAATGTACAGTCAGCGAAACGGGCTGTAAACTGATCCCCAGTTAAAGGCTCGAGGTATTTAAGTATTGTGGGAGATACAAAACCGATGTAAATATCGAGTTTCCTTTGTGGGCCCATAGATGTTCGCTTAGGTGGTGGTATTGGAACATACACTGCACAACCGAATGTACGCAGATGGGAAATGTTAGGTTCATTTCCACACATGAGTTGAATAGGGGAATATTCATGATATGCAGTTGGTCGGAAATGGATTAGTGATGATGCATGTAAGATTGCATGCCCCCAACATGAAACGGGTAAGTTCATTTTGTGTAGTAGTGGTCTAGCGATTAATTTAAGACGTTTAATCAATGATTCAGCTAGGCCATTTTGAGTATGAACATGAGGGACCGAATGCTCCACTTTGATTCCCAGTGCCATGCAAAAATCATCGAATGCCTTAGAGGTGAATTCACCGGCATTATCCATACGAATGGATTTAATAGGATGATCTGGGAATTGAGATCTCAACAGGATGATCTGTGCAATAAGCTTTGCAAAAGCAGTATTGCGAGTGGATAACATGGTTACATAAGTCCACCGAGTGGATGCATCTATTAGGACCATAAAGTACTGAAATGGTCCAGATGCTGGGTGTATTGGTCCACAAATATCTCCTTGAATCCTTTCAAGGAATTTAGGAGATTCAGTTCTTACTTTACTACTAGAAGGACGAATTATTAGATTACCCTTTATGCAAGCATCACATATGTATTCATTAACAGAAGGGATTCTGTTGTGTGTTATGTTATGGCCTGATGAATTACATAGAATCCGATGCATCATAGTTTGTCCTGGATGTCCTAACCGCTCATGCCATAGTTTGAAAGAGTTTGGATCATTAAATTTTAGATTAAGAGCTATATGGAGATTTGAGGGTCTGATGTATGTGTAATACAAGACAGACGAGAAAGATGGAAGTTTTTCGACGATGTGTTTACGACAATTTAAATAGTGAGTCATCAACAGATATTCACTATTGTCCTCAGTATTTGTTTCAATGTGATAGCCATTCTGTCGAATGTCTTTGAAACTGAGGAGGGTACGCTTTGATTGTGGATACAATAAAGCATTTTCGATTATCAGCTCGGTACCCATAGGTAGAATGATTGAGGCTCTTCCGGAGCCAACGATCTGTATGTCGTCGTTGGAAATAGTAGTGACACTTCCTTTCTTTTCGGTTAATATTTGGAAAAATTGTCTATCTTTTAAGATAGTATGTGTAGTAGCACTATCTACTAAGCACAACACATTAATCTTCATAAGCACTTAAGTGTATGTTTGGGTACGTTTAGATATGAGGAATGCTAAGGAGAGCCAAGATTACAGACGCTGATTGATCAGCCGCACAAGGGATCACTTAGGTCCTACTTTATCAAGAACATATTAAATTATTTTTGTAGACAATAGTGATCGACAATTGGATTTGACTGTAAAAAATAAAGCATTGATAAGCATTCATAAATGGAATCCATAAAAGTATCATGCAACATAGTCAAGATAAAAGCCAGTCAAACATGCTGGTCCAACCAAGTAGCAAATAGTATCAAATAGTCTAAAAGATAAAGCAAGTAATCAGCAAGTTGATGTCGATCACTCATTGTCTCCAAAGGCATCTACAGTCATTGTATCACCCACTAAGAGGTCATCCTTCTCCATATCAAAGCCTGCATCTGGCAGGTTGGTGTGGTGTGATTCACCTTTAGGAGCTTTTCCCTTTTTGTCTTTAAGCATGCGTTGATATAGCTCCACTAGATGTTTTGGAGTTCGACACTGGCGAGACCAATGGTCGTCGCATCCACACTTGTGACAGAGTTACTTGTTCTGTGTACCTGAGCTTGATGGTTTATCTTGAGGTGCATTCTTTTCAGTTGCACTAGATTGTGCATTGTTGCGACCTCTACCTCTTCCCCTACCACGGCCTCGACTTCGGGTCGATCCGCATCCTACCACGGCCTCATTTCCTTTCCCACGTGTACGGCCTCTAGAATTCCTCCGAGTAGCATGTGCTTCAGGCACAGCTTGTGAGCCAACCGGTCTAGTATTGTGATTTTTCATCAATAATTGGTTGTGCTTTTCTGCAACTAGAAGTGCAGAAATGAGGTCGGAGTGTGTTTGATACTCTTTGGCCCTGAACTGCTGCTGGAGTACAAGATTACTAGCATGGAATGTGGAAAGAGTTTTCTCGATCAACTGATCATCAGGGATCGGTTCACCGCACAGCTTGAGCTGTGAAAGTATGCGATGTAGGGCGGAGTTGTACTCCGTCACAGACTTGAAGTCTTGGAAACGAAGTGTTGTCCAAGCATGTCTGGCTTCGGGGAGGATCACATTTTGTTGTTGTTGGAATCGATCCTGGAGGGATTTCCACAACATTGATGGATCTTTTTCAGTGAGGTATTCATTCTTAAGATCTTTGTGAAGATGATGTCTTAAGAAGATAAGAGCTTGTGCCTTTTGGGCAGTAGTGGATTTCCACCCTTGAGTGATGGTGTCGGATAATTCTTTTGAAGCTAAGTGGATTTCAACGTCTAAAGCCCATGTCAAGTAATTGTGGCCATCTAGTGCTAGTTCATCAAATTCACGTTTGATGATGTTTGACATTTTTGTTGCTACAAAGAAAGGAATTAATAAATTTAGAATTTATAATTGTTTTGTAACAAAAGGAATAGGGCTTAAGATAAAATGCAATGACAATTTATTAAAAGGGGTGTATTTGATAAAGGATTGGGTGTATGACTTGTGAGACATTTATTAATGGGACTTTAACCCAAAAATAATTATTGGATAAGGCCTTTTAAAAAAAATTGATGATTTGGGCTTTCATAATACCATTATGAATTTTTTATTAATGGGACAACAGGCCCAAAAATAATTGTTAGGATCCAAATTAATTAGGATCAACTAAAATAAAATGCCCAATCAGTTAATTAAAAAAATGGCCCAAGAATATTTAATTAAATTTTTTATTAAAAGGGGCCAAAACTGGCGGCCCATTCTGAATTAAAATAGGCAAAGGCCTAATTTCAGAATAAAGGGGCACAGGCCCAAGAATAAAATTCAGAATAAAGCTGGCCAGATTTAGGGAGGCCCATTGAGTACATATCCTAGTGAATCTAGGGTTTACGGATTTTCCTGAAAATGAACAAAGTCAAGGTTTCAGTATGTGGGATACGATTTGGCCGAGTCAAGTGCCAATTTTTTCGGCGTTGGGGCGAGAAAGACGCAACCATGGAGGTGGAGTCCTCCACGTCGTTACTGGCGTGCAGCAGCAGATGCTCGTTTGGCGTGGCCGTTGACGGCGTTACCGTTACAGTTGTGTCTCCGGCACCGTCGTGAGGAGCTGCCGTCGCGAGAATGCGCTGTTCGCCGATGAAGTTCGGCGAGGCGTCGCCGTCGTGCGGAACAGGGACGCCGCTGCGAGCAGTGGGCGACGCATCTCAGGCGCCGACGTGCTGCGCTGGTGTTCGATGTTTCGCGAGGCAGTGAATCGCTGTAGCGATTCCGGTATCATACCGTCGCAGCGCAAGGGCCGCGTATCACCGTCGCCGTGTGCCGGGATGCACAGCGCCGTATCCGACGTGGCTGTTACCGCCGTCATAGCGCAGCCGATCGCGCTGTCGAAGTGTCGCCATCGACGTTCGTATCAGAATGGGGTGCCATCACGGCTCAGGGCCGGAGGCGCCGTCGCCATCGTTCGCTGTCAAGGCCACTTCAGGGGCCGACGGCGTGGCGGACACAGGTAGGGCTCAACTTTGTGTTGGATTTTCGATTGGAATAAACTATGAAGTTTTCCAATTTTTTGGAAATTGATTTTCGGGTTTTCGACTGGAAAACAAATTTGGTTTTCATCGATTCAAGTGAGATTCTGGAAAACAATTATTGGAGAAAGATTTTCGAAAAACGAATTGATTTTCGCAAAAAGATTTTGGTTCCAGAAATTGGTTTCAAAACAAAAGATTTTGTTTCCAGAAAATGATGGGTTTCGAAAGAGTAATATCGATTTGCGATGGAAAACGTTTTGGTTTCGAAAATAATTGGTTTCTGATAAATCTCTGTATCAGAATTTTGGAAAACAAAATTGCAAAACAGGGTTTTGATAAAAAAAATCAGGACATAGTCTGATGCCCTGGGTTTTCGATGAAAAAAAAAAGGGGGGTTTCGAAATATTGTAGAAGAGTTTCGAAAAAGATTTTTGTATTTCGATCGATGGACGATCGATTCTAGAAACAGGTTTTGTTATGCAGTGTTTTATACAATTGGATCATGTATCGCATACAAGGTATGACATAATAAAAAACCAGGACAAATCACATATCACAGTATACACGTAATCCACAGAACATATGATTGCAGTGTTTATTAACAAAAGACATATGATCGGGAATATGGCATACGAGCAGAGACATGTGTGTAAAGCATGCGAATTTTTCATATGATTGAAATCATGGAATATGAATAATCTATGCAGATTAATAAAAAACCGTACACATATATGGAGATCATATAAACAGATCATGAGAAAAAAAATTGCATACATAATCTGCAGGATTCATAAATATGATCAATTTCAGGAATATAACGAAAATACTCACATTAATCGCTAAATCCAAATATTATAAATTGATGGTCGAGATTGAATCCAATCCGAAAAACTGCTGGAGCAATCCTCTCGTAAATCCTTAACGCTCGTAGAGACTCGTGCAGATAACGTGTTGTAATCTTGAGAGGAAAGCGTAAAGCAAAAGTAAAGAGATAATATTGATGATCCAGTTCGTCACGGAGTGACTACGTCTGGGGGCGACCAAGCCAGGAGATTATACTAATAATGAACTGCCGTTACAATCAATGTGAAATTGTAGAGTACATAATACAGGGAACGATACTATATATATAATACCTAACCCTAAGTCTTGTGGGCCTAAAGCCCACTGGATATATCTAATATTATATCCACACAATATAATAATATATTTACATATATTATAACACACACCTCTACCCCGTCCGGAAAAATCCACCCGACGCCCCAAGCCGGAAATCGTTCACAACCGCCATGGCGCCGTTCTCTGCTGCTATTTCTGCCATGGACGCCGGAGAAAAAATAAACCTCTCGCACCTGCTCAATCCACGCCGAAAAGCCCAAAGTCGAAGCCGTCGTCGTCTTCAATCACCGCTGGAAAGGAAATCGAGAGACGCTCCTGTTCCTGCCGTCGATGGAGAAGACGAAGTCCCCTGTTAAATTGCCAGAAATTGGAGAAGCCTTCGCACCCCTGCGCCACCTCAAAGCTCTCAACGCCAGAAAATCTGAAGCACAGCAACCTGCCTCATTTCGCCGGAAACTGCAGCAAGCCACAACAACTCCTCACATCTGCCCTGTTCTCGCAGAAACAGCCACCCCTGTTCACGCCAACAGCCTCATGCCGGAAATTAATGAAGAATCCTATCTTGTTTGAAGAATAGAAGAAAACGTGCTGGGTTGAAAAGAAACGCTGAAGGTAAAAACGCTTTTAAATTCCACAACCGAGCTTTCCTTTCTGTTTCGACCCGTGCTTGATTTCTACTTCAAACAGAACAAGAAAATTCGAAGATTTATGCACGGGTCACACTCAATAGCATGACCCGTGCTGAAAGCGGTTGTCCGAACAAGTAAATTGGAAGATTTATGCACAGATTGCCCATTTCGTTTCGACCCATGCAATTCGCCAACCCGTGCTTGTCGAAAGAAATTCAAAATTTTGTTCTGGGCTTTGATATTTTTTTTACTTGGCCCATTTGGTTATCAAATATTCAGAAGCTCATTTACAGAATAAAAAAGAGGCAGCAGCCGATTCAGGAGAGACTGATGAGAATCATAAAATTTACTCAGTAAAATCGAAGCCCTGGCTCAGGCCAGCAAGTGTTCAAAGATCGCAAATAATTGCTAATAATAATTTATTTATTTCTCAATAATAATTCACGAGTACATCTGATAGTATTTATAGAATTCATAAGATACTATCATCCTAACTTCTTGCAACAATATAGGAAAATATAATAGAAGTCTTAGATACGAATTAAGATATGAAAGCAAATCTAAAGATTAATCTAATATTCTAAGGATATTAATCTAATATACTAAAGATATTGGCTCAATCTGTAATCTAAATTTTCCTTTCGCATCATTCCCGCCCCCTTCGAAAAAATTCATCCTCGAATTTGGAAGAATCTTTGTCTTGAACTGTAGAAGAGAGACGACAGCGCGTTCAACATCTGGAAGAAGAACAAAAATCTCTAACCCATGAACTTCAAAAACATCTGCCGTCCGTATTTTTCCCAAAATCTTAAGACGGTAAACACCACTTGGAGTCTTTAAAAAATGATTAAAATAATTATCATTATTTATATAATAATGATAATTATTAAATTCAAACCCACTTAATTTCTCCAAATCAAATAATAATTTCTCAGAAACGTATGACTCATCTTCATAATTTGTATTTGGGTCATGGAAATTATTTGCAACAGGGCTCAAATAAAGAACCAAAGTAGAAGGCCCAACAAAAGGCATTAGGGCAACAGGCCCATTAACATGTTCCTCTTCCACATCCACGCAGTCAGCATCATCGTTGGCGGAAATCAGTCCGGTAAGGTGTGCGCCCGATTAAGGCGGTAAATACTCCGGGGAACCACGATACTTTGTCCTCTGCTTCTTTTGTGAACTATTCTTCACGAGTTGTTCCATCTGTTGACCCAATTTCTCCATAACCCACACCAGATCATCGATCTTGTTCTCCATGCTCATGAAACCATTCTCAATCGAGTCCACTCTCGCCTCCAATAGCATGATACGATCCCGATGTGATCTTGCCATAATTGTGATTCTCAGTTGTTCTCCTCTCTCAATGAAAGCACCAATGATGAGAATCACAAAATTTACTCAGTAAAATCGAAGCCCTGGCTCAGGCCAGCAAGTGTTCGAAGATCGCAAATAATTGCTAATAATAATTAATTTATTTCTCAATAATAATTCACGAGCACATCTGATAGTATTTATAGAATTCATAAGATACTATCATCCTAACTTCTTGCAACAATATAGGAAAATATAATAGAAGTGTTAGGATATCTGTGTTAGATATTTTGATGATATAAAACAAATCAACTTGTAATAGGACCAGCTGAACATGTTAGTCAGCTGATGAGTAGTTAGGATTAGATAGGTTCAAGTAAGGGGGAACCAACCTTGCTGCCTAGAAGATCCGAAACTTTCATAGAAGAGAAGACCAACTGAGACCTTGTGGACTTAGCCAATTTTAGAAGATAGAAGATTTAAGCAGCTGACACTGGAGCATCGAGAGCAGATCATCAGAGAAGTTTACATCAGCCGATAAGCTGATGAGCAGATCAGCTGATATCAGAAGAATAGCTGATCAGCTGAGAGCTCGTCGCAGACAAGACAAGGACCATGGATAAAAGACTTATTTCAGACGAAGTCAAGAAGACCAGCTGAGGTGCACACCAGCAGCCTTGCACATCAGCTGAGGTCCAAGTATCAGCAGACTGATACACCAGCTGAGGAGACAGATCAGCTGAGGTCCTGTGCTCAGCCCAGATTCTTCGGAATCAATTTGAAGGGTTAAACTTGCGACATAAAAGGAAGATTCCCAGAATAGAAGATCAATCAATCAAGGGGACAAACTTGATTGATTGAAGAATCGCGAAGACTAACGGGAATCAAGAAGGAAATTTAATCAATCACAATGATTGATTGAATGCGAGATTATAGGATCTCAGATTTCTAGTCCATTCCAACGGCTAGTTATTTGATCCTATAAATTAGAGTAATAGTGATATTTTCAGTATTGGATTTACACGCACATTAAGCTAGCCAATACTCTGTCAGCTTTATCACTTACGCTCAAAAAACACCATCCATACTTATCCTTTGTAAAAGCTTTGTAGAAGCTGTGAGAAGTCAATTGCAATTATAGCATTGACAAGTTGTAAAGAGAGTAGTACTCTCAAAACTGTGTAAGTAAGTGAGTAAGTGAGTTAGTGGAGAGCCCCTCAAGTCCAAGTTGGATTGAGGAGAGTGGATGTAGGACAGTTGGTCCGAACCACTATAAACCCCTGTGTCTCTTCGTATTTTCTTTCTGTTCTTATCTGTGCACTTCACTTAAAAACAAATTTTCCTTAAAACGTTTCCGCACTTTACACAGCGCACTATTTTCAAAATTCAGATTACCTCAAGTAGTCTGCTGATTTTCTGATTAAATCAGTAAATTTGAAAAAGGTTTTTTTTGAATCCTTACAAGTCTATTCAACCCCCCCCTTCTAGACTTGTTCAAGTGTATTCTTCCCAAAACCTGCCTTTGGGACCAACAAGAAGTCTTAGATACGAATTAAGATATGAAAGTAAATCTAAAGATAAATCTAATATTCTAAGGATATTAATCTAATATACTAAAGATATTGGCTCAATCCGTAATCTAAATTTTCCTTTCGCATCAGAGACACACGACACGCCCTACTCCCTCAGGGGCAGCAGCCCCATTTCTCAGCCACCTCTTCACACACTCACACGTATTAGGATTTATTGCTTTCTTAGTTAATTTCCTTTGGAATGAAGTTTTGTTGGAGATTGAGCTTGTTGAACTCCTATTTAGGTGATTTTTATCCTTTTATTTAAATTTTGTTAGTTTTATTTTATTGTTTATGATTTATTATTTTTATTTTGTTATGAGTTTGTTTAATATTTTGATTGTTGGCTAAATTTTGAGTGTTTGTGTGTTTAGAATTATGTGGGTGATTAGTTAGTGGTATGATTTTGTGAGTTTATTCTAATTGGAGGTCATATGATTAGATTAATGGGGTTTGTTTGATCAATTATTTGTTGGACTTTTTTAATTCATATGAGTAGATTGTTTGTTGCAACGAGAGTTGAATAGGCACGTTTATTTCATATGAGTGTGAGTTCGATTTTGTGATTTGAGTTAATATTGGGTTATCGCAACGAGAGTTGGGTAATTACATTAGAAAATTCATTAATTTACATTAATTGTTTGAATTAACCTTTAAGTGATTAGTGAGGAGACCAAAGGTGGGGCACCTTAGTATACGAGTGGAAAAGCACGCTAGGATTTTTTTTAGCCTTGTGTGATTACCCGGGTGGGAAACGGTGAATTATTCCTATAACAATCTACATGATTAATTGACGCGTTAATCCTAGGGTTTTCCAGTACGGTTTAATGTGTTTATTTCTCGTGATTACTCCTATCTTTGACCGACAGAAGGGATAAATAGACTTGTCAAACCATTAATTGATTACCTCGTAATGAAGAACACCCGAACACACGTTTCTCGTCTTTGTTATCTAAGTTGATTTATCTACTTGTGTGTTATTTTAGTGTCTTATTTAGTGAATTTGTTAGTTCTTGTCTAATTTCTTTGTTCTAGTTAATTGATTGCTAGTTTAATTTTTGCATTTAGTTTAGTTGGGAACAAGTTAATTGCACTACAATCAAGCGCCGGCATATAGTTCTAGGGCTACATTAGCCACTAATCCCGTGGATTGATAATTTTACCGGGCACTTACTATTACCACATGAATTTCTTATACTTGAGAAGTAAGTGTTGTAAAACACGTGTCAAGTTTATGGGTCCTACATGATTTTTTGAATTATAAGATGAAGCATACTCACAACTTGAGAGAACACTTCATTGAAGTATTGGAAAAGTTTAACCATTTAATGGTTATCATTCGCAATAAGCAACTTCCATATGAAGCATTCAAACAAATTAAAAGTTCTAATGCCTGGGCTAGAACTCTTCCACCTTGCTTGGAGAAAGACTTTTGGGTTGTGTGGAAGTCTTCTGAAAACAAGTCCGAAGGATTAGAAATTATGGGTGCACTTTCACGTGCTTCGAGAGACAGAGATAGGACTCAGGCACTTAGATCGGCTTGCTTGAGGATGGGAATGATTAGTCGTTCTGATTTCCTGAGATTAAAGAGTCGCAGAAAAGGTCAGACGCAGAATCCATTCATGGATAAGAAAGGTCAAATGAAGAATCCATTTATGGATCCTCTAGCGAAGGCCATCTATAGTACCGGAACTAGAGAGTTCGATGCTTCTAATTATTGGAAGACAAGAGACAAGTTTGATCGTGCTCTGCACAGACCTGATTGAGTTGTATTTTATATAAGCTAAATTGATACTCGTTAGAGTTCTTTTGGTTATTTAGTGATGACAACTTCTAACTTGTTTTTTCCTTAATTGTTGTGAATAATGTGGTAGTTCAATGCTATTTATTTTGTTTTAAATACTTGAATGTGAGTTTTATGTTTTGAAACTAGAATCGATTATGAGATGCATGATGAGATTGAAGATTAGTAACTCTAAGTTATTTTTCAAAATTGAATCGTGTGTCGATTTTTAGATGTCTTAGTTTGGCTCAGCATAAAACGTAATAAAACACTAACACAGTGAATCACTTTATTGTTTAAGACAATGACATTGATAGAATATTTAGTATGTTTTGGACAAGACCGGACTATTAGATGCGATCGACCTAGAAATGTCTGACCCGAGCTTTGGGATTGAGAATTGGACAAATAGGGACCAGGTAGCTTATCTTGTGTGGAAAATGAAATACTTCCACGACACGAGATCTTTGCTTAGTTTAGTGATCACAATGTTAGACAACATCTGAGGAGTATGTCCAATATAATCACTGAACTTAAACAAGCTAGTCACAATTTTTCTGATGAACACCGAATTCAAGCTCTAGTCTGATCACTATCAGATCATTAGAATCACCTCGACATTGTTTTGACTTGAAATGAGAGTATTAGAACTTTCAGTTAAGCAGCTCATCAGCTACATCTAGAGGTTGAAAGGCTTACAGAAGCTAAACATCCTTCTGGTACTTTTTTCTTTGTTAGTTCTAGTTCAACCGAAGTTTTGGGCTTTAAACGAATATAGAACTGGAAGAAAGGGAAGAAGGATAATTGATCGGATAGTGGGAGGTAGGATAACAATATCAAAAGCAATGCAATCAATATGAATAGAAAGAAGAAGCATGTTAAAATGAATAAGAAGGATATGAGCGAAATGACATACTATAATTGTTGTACGCATGGTCGTTTTGCACATGAGTGCCCTGAACCTTGATATGACAAGACAGATCCATCTAATTTCATTTTTAAATTTGTAGATGTCTCTAAATTGTTGTTTTTTAACTGAATCTTATCCTTTGTGGACTAAAGATTCAGAAACAACAGACCGAGACATTGGAGACAAGGAAACTATTGTAAATAATCAATGGATTTGAGTAGGATATAATACTGGAGTCAAAGTGAAAGACCTGTGACTTGCAGAATTGACTCTGACATGTGTTAATGAAATCTCCGCAAAGGAAGCGTTTATGTGGCTTTCGAGTGCGATTTCACTAACAACCGATCAAAATCAGTTTATCGGAATTGCAAAGTGTTAAATTCTGGAAAGATTTCGACAGGGCTTCGCCAAGGTAGAGAAAACTTGCATTATTCTGAAAATTGAGGCCTATTTATAGGCAAATATACAAGTAGGAGGTGGCGTATGCTTTGCCACGCTTCATAATAAGCTTACAAGTGTCCCTCACCGTTTAAACAGGATAATTACAATGGAAATTTGGCTAAAAATGGTGAAAACAAGGCTCTAATAACCATCTTCAAAACTGGCGAGCAGCTCCTTATGTCAGGCGAACAGGTGGTTGGGCGAGCAGCTGAGCTGCTCGCCCATCATGAAAATTGCATGACATGCTCGCCTATTTTGGGCTAATAGGCGAGCAGGTGTAGTTGGTCAGGTGACTGGGCGAGCAGGTGACCTGCTCGCTCTTTCCCATTTGGCCCTGCTGCTCGACCATCTTTTGTTTGTTCATTGATTCGTCTTCTTTTGTATTGATTCTTTGTGGTTTTGCCCATGTTCATCATGCTTGATTAGCCATTTTGGGACACGTCATCCGTTATTCCGCTGATTACTTCCTTAAGCGTCTGGATTAGATTATTTCATCAACAGTTGCCCCCTAGCTTGATGTTTGTTTGAATCCTTTAGGAGAATAACAATTATCGAGCTATCTGGGTTTTCTGTGAAATTTCCTCGTAGCGTAGAAGTAATCAAGGATTCCTCGTAACCTGCAAACATTGGGAGTGTGGATATAATAAAAGACCCATGTGGTCTCATTAAAAACCTAGCCGTAAACCACCCTTGTGGATAAACCGGTCGTAGGAAAAAAGAGATACCAGGGTGTACCCTCACATATCCATGTCCAATTGATGTAAACCATTAAAAATATGGTTAGTGCAAGGCTGGGTTGTTGATATTGGCGATCAGCAGCATGAATTGGGACAGGCGAGCAGCTGAGCTGCTCGCCTGTTTCGGCAAAATTCCGTGCGCGGAATGCGAACCGTCATTTCCTTAATTCACGCGCCACTTTCTTTGTTTTCAAATATTTGCGTTTTGGTCCTTGGATAATTGCAAATAAGGGCCCGCCTCTTCATTTTTCCTTTCGTCGTCTTCAACCTCTCGAGCGAATTTCTGGCAATCTTCATCTTCAAGATCTTTATTTGCGTCCTTCGTCTCCGGTGTTCAGCAAAAAGGTAGTATATCTGTGTGTATCTTCTTGTTCTTTTTCTTCATTGTTCTTTGTTGGAAATTGGGATTTTGGTTTAGTTTATTAGGATTTGATATCGTTTCTCGCCTTTGATTGGTTTGGTGTCTAAATTTTTGACTTTGGAGCTCTAATCGCCAGATTAAATGGAGTCATCGTCGTCCTCCTGTGTTCTGCCGCCACGTAACCCGGAAAAGCAGCCGATGGTGGAATCTCCCCTCCACGATCTCTGGGATTACTCAAATTTGGCACGAAGCAGGGGTACGGGGAGTTTGGTGATCGGTGCAGAGTCCCGGGAATGCGATCGGGCCGTCCAAGAAAGAAGGCGAGCAACTGAGCTTGAAGGTGAACGAGCTGCTCGCCCGGATGTTGGAGCTCAAGGAGCTGCTCGCCCAGAATTGGGAGCCCAAGGTGTTGCTCGCCAATCTGGGCGAGCAGGTGCAGCTGTTCGCCTGGAATCTGAACCAGCTGCTCGCCTGGATGCTGAACCAGCTGCTCACCGGGATCTTGAAGGAGCTGCTCGCCTGGTTAGGCGAACAGGTGAAGCTGGTCGCCGGCTTTCTGAAGGAGCTGCTCGCCCAAGTGTCGAAGGTGTTGTTCGCCCATGTGGACGAGCAGGTAGAGCTGCTCGCCGGACAAAGCAAAGAGTTGTTCGCCCTCAAGGAAGAGGAGCTGCTCGCTCTAGGTGAACAGGTAGAGCTGGTTACCCCAAGCCTTCTGATAGAGATCTACGAGCGGCTCTTCTCGAGCGGATCGCTCGATGTGGACATTCCACTTCTCTTCCGCCTGATAGGAGAAGATTATTATTAGCAGACGAAGAGACTGATGAGGAAACTGACTTGGATGTTCATTCAGTCATCCATGATGCTTTTGGGACTAGTTCAGAATCTCCAGGACTTAATACCGAAAACATCGAAGCTGTCCGTGAGATTTCTAAAGCTCGGGATCGGTCTGGCGGGGCTCCAGAAGAGGTTGAGTTCAGTGAGGGTGGTTCTGGCTCCAAACTCGGAGAAGATTTTGAACAAGATCCCGGGCCGAGTCAACAGGAGATTTGGGATGACCTGACCAGGATTTACCAACCTCTTGAGCAATTACTGGAACAGATGATTCCAGAGGGAGTTGCACAGGAGATGAACTGGGTGGTATATCTGGATCGGTATCGGGGTCGTTTATTCGGCCTCGGATCTCTCCTGTTCCGTATGTTAAGACAAGATATACTGCCACTAATCATCAGAGCCTGTTGACAGTGGATGATTTGACTGCACTTTGGGATGTGTATAAGATCCCGCTTGACATTCATATGTACGTTCCACGCGATCGTGAGCGTGCCGATCGGCCCCCGCCGGGTTGTACCTCAATAAACATCGACATTCTTGAAGCCGGGCTTCCACTTCCACTGCATCTGGTTATCGGCCAATTCCTGATGGACATTAACCTAGCAATTACTCAAATCACACCAAACAGGTGGAATAATCTGCTAGGTTATCTGACGGTGATGGGACTAGAGGGATATCCCAACCGACTGACGTTTCCCGAGATTAATTATGCCATGATGATCTCTAAATGCAAAGAGGAAGGGTACAGCTACTACTACGTGAAAGCTCGAGCGGGGATGAAGATCGTGGAGTTGCTCCTGAATAAAATAAAACGATGGAAAGATCAGTTCATTTTCATCGGTGGGGATTGACGCGCCTCCACTTCTTATACCGGCGCCTCCATTTGCAGGTCCGAGGCTTTCAAAGTGGGGACAAAAAGAAATTCCTGACTTGTTCCTCTACACGCTCTCCAATGCTTCTTATCGCCGAGAGCAGTTCTGGACGGTGAAACACTTGTCGAGCGAACATTGCAGACGTGCAGCTGGCTTGATCACTAGCCCACATCATCTTGCGGCTCAAGCTCCACTCCCAGAAGGTTGATATTATTTGACTATTATCACTTTCTCGATTTTGCTCACCTCTTAATAACAAATTCTTGTGGCAGATCAAGGTGTTACAGTCGCGATTCCTCCGGAGTTTCACGCTTTCTACCGACGAGTACAAGATCTTCAATCCAGACTAAAGAAGTGCAAGATGGATCCCCCAGCAGCATTGATTCAGTTGCGGAAGAAGAGGAGAATCCAGCCTCCGGTGCAGCGAACGGCCGCGCCACTGCTGCCGATCCGCCAGCTCGGAAGAGCCCACCTAAGAAATCGAAGCAGCCAAGGAAGGGTAGCGGCACTTCTACTGGTGACGAAGAGGATGCCAACCGACAGAAGAAGAAGGGCAAGACTACTGCAACCACTTGATTCAGTCGCCCACTCGCCGATCCTCGATCCGGGGATCCTCGCGACCCGCCTCCACCTTCCCCTCGCGAACCAGGCTTTCGTCGAGATGACTCCTATCTTGGATGGGAACGGGAGGATCGGGAATCGTGAGTTTCCACCATTTCTGATCATCTTGTATTTGTACTATTCCCTCGCTTACATATTTGCTATTCTTTTCAGCTATCATCCGGGCGATCATCCTTTCCGTTGTGATACACTCCATCAGACTGCTTGCTCTAGGGTGCAGAGGCACATGGGGGACATTCCTGACACGGAAGTCCAAAGGGCCACGTAGCTTGTTGCCCAGTCTTGGAGCAAAACTCTCGATCGCGCAATCCATCAGCAAACCCTGAGTGACAACTTGCTCATGTGCGGAGTGTTTGCCTGCCATGCCGCGATCACAGCCCAAAGGACCAAGCAGTCAAAATTGGTAGGGCAAATCGTAGGGCTCAAGAGGAGTATGAGGAGAAGGAGAAGGCTCTAAAGGCGAAAGAGAATGAGCTGGCCCAAGCGCATCTCAAGATCAAGAGCACTCTGGAGTCTGAGAATAATGCTCACAACACCATCAAGAAACTTCAGTACGACGATCGGAACCTCAACCAGCAAGTGGAACAAGCTGCTGAAGGCATCGCTCGTCTCAAGGCTGAGAGGGCTGATGAGCATCAGAAGTACAATGATTCCCTGGACAGGGTCTTGGAACTGAAGAAGGAGAAACTGCACTCCAAAACACTATGGAGTGCATGTATACGGAGGAGGACCTGTTGGAGCAGCTGTGTGACGCGGCTAACTTTGGATTTCTCTGTTCATACGTTGAAAGCATCCGGGTGATCCGTATTACAGTGGGTGAAGGGTCAGAGATCTTTGAGCAGATGAAGAAAAAGTTTCTGGACTTCATCAGGGCTAACCCACCGAACAGGTCGCAGGCTCTTCCTTTCGCTGATCTAGTGGAGTCTGGGTTCGATTTGGGATTCCTTGGAGAAGGATATACCATCATCCAGCCCCGACTGCTGCCCCAATCTGCTCTCGATGCTCCGTCGGCCCCCGTGATCACCGAGACCTCTATTCTTACCTCGGGAACTGCTGATACCGCTGAGACCTCTCCTGAAGAAGGTCGTCAGGAGGGAGAGAATGAGATTGCCCTGTCGTACATCCAGACTCCTCCTGGCGATGATACGACGGCTCCTGAGGTCCCGCCATCTGATGCTGCCGGCACTACTGCCCTCGCTACTGATTAGGGTTGTTGTTATGTTTGCCTGATGTCTTTCTTTCCAATCCAGAATATCATTTGAACTTTTCACTTTCTGTTGTACTCCCTTTTCTTCAATCAAGGATGTTATTCTGATGTAATCGTTTTGTTTTTAATGAACTTTAATGAAATGCCATTTATGTCTAATCATTATATATCGCCTTTCGCGTCTGTCGGGTCTTCAATTCGCTTCGTTTGGCCTCTTTTTGGCGTTTACGAATAACTTTTTCAGCTGTAACGAATAAGACACTCGCACGGAAGTGAGGCATCAGGAAGCGTTCACTTCGTCCGCGGGAGCATATTCCGCGTCCCTTTGGCGGGCATGAAGCGTTGTCCTGGTATTACCGGGTACATTCGCTCTGCTATCCTCCGAAGCATATTTAACATCCTCTGGAGGAGTGTCCGAAGTACACTCAGGTCCCGTATGAATGGTCTTTCGGGGCATCACGCTCGATTCTTGTTCGGGGAGTTGTTATGTGTTTAATGTCATAACTTCTAAACCTAAGAAAGCGTACAACATGTTTTAGCTCTAACTGGCGCAGGACGTATTGGTATTGTACAATACCATTTTGTCACTGCACGATGAGCGTTCTCGACAAGCTGAGTCTTGGCTCTACTTGGAGCGCATTAACCCTCTACAGCCACGTATTAGTTAGGCGATTTCAATTAGACTGCGACCTCTTAAAAAAGGTCGTCTATAACATTCATTATCGGTTTTGAAACAAAATGTACATTATACATCCTTTATTGATAAAACTTCTTCAGGTGAGCAACATTCCATGTGTATGAACATGGTACCCATCCAGGTCTTCCAATTCGCAAGTCCCATTCGACCAACTTCGCAAAACACGAAATGGCCCTTCCCATCCTGGTCCAAAAGTTCCGGGTGGAGTGGATAGGATCTGTCACAGTACTAAATCTCCTTCTTGGAAACTTCTGGTCTTGAGTCGCGAATTGTAATACCGAGTAGCTTATTGTTTGTATGCCACATTACGTACTTCTGCTGCCGCTCGCTTTTCTTTCAGGAAATCTTTCTCGATCGCGACGGCTTCATCATTTTCTTTCTCATCTTACATACAAACTCGCCACGTTGGATTCTGCAGCTCAACTGGTACCATTGCTTCAACACCGTACGCCATTGCGAATGGAGTTTCACCTATGCTTGTTCTAAATAATGTGCGATATGACCACAACACCTCCGGGAGTTCTTCCGACCAACTTCCTTTCTTCTCTGTCAAACGAAGCTTTAATGTTCGCTTGATAATTTTGTGGATAGCTTCGACCTGACCGTTAGACTGCGGATGATATGGGGTCGAGTAATACTTCTTAATCCCCCAAGTATTACAGAACTCTCGGACTTTCTTTCTGTCGAATTGTGGCCCATTATCAGTCACGATTGATCGAGGGATGCCGAATTTGCAGATCAAATTCTTCTAGATAAAATTGATCATTTTTTCCTGAGTGACTGTCACCAGCGATTCGGCTTCGGCCCATTTGGTGAAGTAATCTACGGTAACTACTGCGAACCTCACACTTCCCTTCCCAGGTGGTAAAGGTCCGATGATGTCGTTACCCCATTTGGCGAAAGGCCACGGGCCATAGACTGCTTTCATCTCTTGGGAAGGAACATGAATGTTAGGAGCGAACATTTGGCATTTGCGACACTTTTTCGCAAATGAGATAGCATCTTCTTTCAGAGTAGGCCAGTAATATCCTTGCCTCATGGTTTTATGTGCCAATGCTCGTCCTGTCGTGTGACTTCCGCATATTCCCTCGTGGATTTTATCGAGAATTTCCCATCCTTACTTTCGTGAGATGCGTTTGAGTAGGGGTGATGAAAATCCTCTTTTGTATAGTTGGTCGTCGATCATTACATAACGAGCTGCTTGCTTAACCAACCGAACCGCTGCCCAAGGATCTTCGGGCCGTTCCCCGGTGGTCAGATATTCCTCAAACCTGTCCTCCAGTCGTCATCTTCCTCGTCCATCTCCTGCCCCCCATTCAACGTTTGATTTATCTGATAATCAAAGGTTGAAGGATTATCAAGCCGAGTGATGACGACTTCTGTTATCTCTGTTGCCCCCTGGCAGGATGCTAATTGGGCTAAGGCATCGGCTTGTGTGTTCTCAAGTTGAGGTATCTGTTCGATATACGCTTGTTGAAACATTGATATCAGATGAGCCACTATTTTCTGGTACAAAATCATGTGTTCATCTTTGGCTTCAAATGCTCCTCGGACTTGAGAAACTATGAGTTGTGAATTGCTAAAAATTTGTAATCTCTTAACCCCAATTGCTAATGCAAGCTTGAGTCCGGCTATCAGCGCTTCATACTCAGCTTCATTGTTGGTTGCGAGGAAAGCAAATCGGATTACCGACGTGAACACCTGTCGGTCAGGGCTTATTAACACCACTCCTGCCCCCGAGGCCAAGTTGGTAGATGAACCATCCACATACAGGTGCCACGGGTGTTCATGATCCCTCGTCAGTTCAGATGGATAAGTCAACTCTACAATAAAGTCGGCCAGAGCTTGTCCCTTGATTGTCGTTCTTGTTGCGTACGTGATGCTAAATTGACTGATTCTAGTGACCATTTTAGCAATCTTCCCGCAGTATCAGGGCGATGTAGAATTTGCCAAAGAGGGAACGTCGTGAGTACTTCCACCTGATGATCATAGAAATACGGCTGTAACTTACGTGTGCTCATGACCAGTGCATACGTAAGTTTCTCTGTCGCAGAATACCAGATTTCATCTTCATGCAAAGCTTGACTGACATAGTAGATCGGAGAATGAAACTTGCCTTCGGCGAGTACCAGCACCGAACTTATTGCTACCTCTGATGCAGCGAGGTAGAGAAAGAGTTTTTTGCCAGGAATTGGTTTGGATAAAATTTGTGTATTGCCCAAATATTCTTTGATTTCTTCGAATGCTATTTGGCAATCTCTCATCCACACAAAATTATCCTTTTTCTTTTTCATAGCCTTAAAGAATGGCGGCATTTATCTCCAGAACGTGAGATAAAGCGATTTAGTACAGCTAAACATCCTGTAAGACGTTGAACTTTTCGGACTGAATCAGGAGGCTTCATATCAATAATGGCTTTAACTTTGGTTGGATTCACCTCAATTCCGCGCTGACTGACCAGATGTCCTAGGAACTTTCCCGAATGAATTCTGAAACTGCTTTTCTTCGGGTTGAGCTTCATGTTGTAGGCGCGGAGTATCTAGAACGTCTGAGAGAGGTGTTCAAGATGATCTTCCTTGTGCAAACTTTTTACAACGATATCGTCCACGTAGACTTCAATTGAGCGGCCGATATGTTCATCGAACATTTTGTTCACCAATCTCTGATAAGTGGCTCCAGCGTTGATCAAACCAAATGGCATCCTATCCCAACAATAAAGATTCTTGTTGGTATAGAATGTGGTATGCTCCTGATCATCGGGATGTAGTGCTATCTGGTGACACCCTGCAAAGGCATCTATGAAGGTCATGAGTTCGTGCCCTACAGTGTTATCGACAAGGCTTCGTGTATCAACTTATTGTCCAGCAACTTCTTGACCTCAGTTGTTAGTGCTTCGTATTTCTCAGGCCCAAACTTTTGTCTTTTTTGGCTAATCGGTCTGCGTGCTGGATCAATGTTAAGTCGATGACAGGCATGTTCAGTTGGAATGCCTGTCATATCTGAATGAGACCATGCGAAAACGTCCAGATTATTCCTCAAGAAAGTAATCATTCTTATTTTGAATGGTTCAGGCAATTCGGATTCGATGAAGAGTTCTAGATCTTCTTTGTCTGGATAAGCCTGGATAGATGTTAACTCTTCCATCGGTGTGGCGCGCTTTCGCTTTTCTTTCCATCTCGGATCTAGAATTGGTCCATCCATGTTCAATTCATCTTCAATCTCCATCGGTTCACAATCAAGCCTAGGTTTGAAATCTTGGCTGAGAAGGCATTCTTCTGGGTGTTCGCCTCTGAGATGCCTCTCAGGCTCTGATTCCACTAGGACTTGTACAACAGTAATGGGTGCACTCTCTGGTATGTGAACTGGGTTATCAACCTCCATTGGTTCCGCTTCAACTTGGGAAGCACTCAATGTCTCAGGTTCCAGTTCAGCGCGTAGGGGAGGACTTTCAATCGTGTGTACGTAAGTGACCGATGGCGCGTTCTGAAGTAAACATTCATGGGCTTTCTTCTGATAGGCCTTTATTGTACCAGCGCCATTTGGTGTTGGGAATTTTATACAGTAGTAGTAAGTCGAACATGCCGCTTTAAATTCATGTAAAAAAGGTCGACCGAGGAACCCGTTATAGGAGGATGGCTGGTCTACAACGAGAAAATCTACTTGCCTCGTCAACCTCCTATTGGGATCATTGGCCGATACAAGTTCAATAAACAAATGCATCGTACTTAGGGGAATAGTAAGCGCATCCCCGAATCCTATAATCCTGTGATTACAATTCTCAATGTAGGATTCGTAGTCCCCTATTTGGTCTAGAGTATTCTTGAACAGGATATTCGTATAAGCTCCAGTGTCGACCAGCAGTTTGTGAACTCGTGCATTCATGATGTTCTCGCTTATTACCAGGGAATCATTGTGGGGGGTTATGATACCTTCCAAGTCCTTTTGTGAAAATGTCAGTTCAGCAGTAGGCTTGGTGGAGGGTCCCACGTCAGTTTCCTTTATCTGGTCAATAGCGCGCAACTCGGCTTTCTTCTGCCTCTTCGATGGAGGTGGCCTTCCATCTGTACACCCGGTGGCTCGGCCAACCTCAGGTTCCAAAATAAAAACATCCCACACTGGTCCTGGCGGGGGAAGTAGGGCTTGCTGCTCTCGCCGGTGCCTCGGACCGGGTCTCTCCTCATCCTCGTTCTCGCTGTTTTCCTCATTCGCCCTCTGATCGGGCACACGTGGTCTCTTCCCTGGTGGTCTCTTTACAAACTCCGACAACTTTCCTTCTTCGTAAAACTTCCATAGCTGTCTCAGTAGATCCTGACATTCACTCATGAAATGTCCCGTTGCCTGATGATAGGCGCAGTATTTATTCTTGTTTGTTCTCTTTGGATCTACTCTGAGCTTTCTTGCTGGGGTTAGTTCTCCACTTCTCTTGACCGCGTTGAAAAGTTGATCAATGCACACGGTCATAACCTGGTTAAGTCTCTCTGCATATTCGGCTCCCTCGAAGGATTTCAAATTTCTGGGGGTTCGATATCTTCCCCCAATTCTCTTGACTGTGACTGTTGCTTTCGGTGCTTCTTTGCCTTCACCCATTGATTTCTTCAATGCTTCTAGCATGGCCACATAAATTACGGCCTTGTTCCGAAATTCCGCATAAGTCTTCGGACACGCAAGCTGCATTTCTTTCCATAGATCTGTACCTTTCTTCAAACCCGCCATCGCGGTGATTACCTTGGTATCTTCGCTGACTGGCTCTCCTTCCAACAAAATCTTATCGAATCGTTCGAGGAATTGCTGATCAGATTCCTCTGATTCCTGGACAAGATTCGCCAGTCGATGCTTCTGGGTAAAACAAGATGCTGCTCTGAAAAAATGTAATAAAAACTCTCGGCTTAACTACATGAAGGATGTAATCGATGCAGGGGGCATTGCTGTAAACCAACAGTGTGCATGATCCCCAAGTGCAAGAGGAAAATTTCTACACTGGGTCGCATCAGACGCTCCCATAGAAATCATATAATCAGTAAACTTGGACACATGCACCTTCGGGTCTGAGTTCCCTTCATACAAATTAGAGGCCGGGAACTGAATCTTCGGCTGAACAGATGCCGAAAGTATCACTGCTGATAGGGGTGAAACAGGGATCTGTACCGCTGAACTGCCATGCGGACGTGACGAGACTTTGGCCTGAAGGTCTTCGATGGCCTTCTTCATTGATCGTAAGATTTTGTCCGAAGCCTTTACACCTGGACGGGGTAGCCGTTCCTCTCGCTCTAGGCGAGGGGAGCCGGATACCTGGTCACTCGGGTGTGACCTCGCCGGAATCTTACTAGCCTTATGTGCACCTTCAGGG
The DNA here is from genome assembly GCA_026898435.1 of Prunella vulgaris. Lineage (NCBI taxonomy): Eukaryota > Viridiplantae > Streptophyta > Magnoliopsida > Lamiales > Lamiaceae > Prunella > Prunella vulgaris. The sequence goes on from JAPKLY010000413.1 coordinate 239,330, forward strand.
CCAAGCCTCTCTGCCACTGGCCAACGTAATCTTTCTCGGACGGTATACTGCCTTCTCTGATCTGCCTCTGGTACCCTACCTAGTCTCCCTTGGTTTGGTTCTTGTACTCTACTCGGTCTCCTCTGGTTTGCTTCTGGTGCCCTGCCTGGAGGTCGATAGGCCGACAGGGGTTGGCCATGCGACCTGTACTCTCGTCGCTCCACAGGTTTGCTTTGTGGAGTTCCATGACTTGATTCGTTTACCACTCTTCGTGCCCTTCCACCTTGTGGGCCCAATCGATCTGCCATCGTCGACCCCAAACGATCTATCACCTTGTGCTTCCCACATTCTTCACGCCTTCTTCTCTGTTCACTGTCAGCCTCGGTCTCTGGTGGACACTGATCAATCCATTGAAAAATGGGCCTCTGATCAGGTTGAATACCAGAAGGACCGGCTGCACCTTGTTGCTGTTCTTTCAGCACCCTACAGAAAGCCGTCACACATGAGATGTCTTCAGGGTTCTGCAGGAATGGGAGCAGTTCAGACAATCCCTGCATGTAATTCTGTCCGACTTGAGCTACCGGGACCCCAGTTGGTTCATCTTGTTGTCAATTTCCTGCAACACCCTGGATTACCGTTGAGTGTTCAGGTGCCGGGGCTCTATGATTTGGCTGATCGTTGTTCCTCCCGTGAGATGTCATCCTTGGTTGAGATACCTCCCGTGATATTTTACGTAATGTCAGCTGCTTTCCACAAAGCAGGTTCAACTGTTATGCTGTTAAGTAAACAATTGGGCTAACAGGTGAAAAGGGGTGAACAGCAGTACAGGCGAACAGCTGAGCTGAGCAGGTGAGCTGAACAGGTGAAAGACAGTCGACCAGGTGGAAAAATAGGCGACAAGGTGAAATCAGGCGACCAGGTGAGTAAACAGGCGACTAGGTGGAACCAGGCGACCAGGTAATGTTATTTCTTGATCAAAGGACGAACAACTAGGTTTCCTTCAAGCCTTCAAGCGAACAACTTGTGTTTCTTCAAACATTCAAGCGAACAACACGTCTTCCTTCAAGCGAGCAGGTTGTAAATCTTCATCCAAAATGTAAATTTTGCAGTTTCCACTCCAATATCCAACAAAATCCAGCAACCGGAGGTTCGGGGACCCTCCTTCTAGCGCCAAATTGTTAACGAAATCTCCGTAAAGCAAGCATTTATGTGGCTTTCGAGTGTGATTTCACTAACAACTGATCAAAATCAGTTTATCGGAATTGCAAAGTGTTAAATTCTGGAAAGATTTCGACAGGGCTTCGCCAAGGCAGAGAAAACTTGCATTATTCTGAAAATGGAGGCCTATTTATAGGCAAATATACAAGTAGGAGGTGGCGTATTCTTTGCCACGCTTCATAATAAGCTTACAAATATCCCTCACCGTTTAAACAGGATAATTACAACGGAAAATTGGCTAAAAATGGTGAAAACAAGGCTCTAGTAACCATCTTCAAAACTGGCGAGCATCTCCTTATGTCAGGCGAAGAGGTGGTTGGGCGAGCAGCTCAGCTGCTCGCCCATCATGAAAATTGCATGACCTGCTCGACTATTTTGGGCTAATAGACGAGCAGGTGTAGTTGGTCAGGTGACTGGGCGAGCAGGTGAGCTGCTCGCCCTTTCCCATTTGGCCTTGCTGCTCAGCCATCTCTTGTTTGTTCATTGATTCGTCTTCTTTTGTATTGATTCTTTGTGGTTTTGCCCATGTTCATCATGCTTGATTAGCCATTTTGGGATACATCATCTGTTATTCCACTGATTACTTCCTTAAGTATCTGGATTAGATTATTTCATCAACAACATGGTCATATTATTATTGTACAAGATGATCAAATAGCTCTTTAAATCACGCTTTATGTTTTTCTGTCTCATTCATGCTTGCTTGATTTGATTTACATTATATTGTTATTTTTAGAGGACATTGTTGTCATCGCATTAATGTTGAGTGTTATGGTGATGGACTTATAGCTGTCAGCTTTATGTTTTTGGATGGTGAAAGGACATCTTTTAGTTATTATGAATTCAGTTCGTACCTACTGAATGATGGTTCTTCTAGTAATGCTTATATGATAGACATATTTTGCATACTAGTATAGGTCATTTTTAAGCAAGATAGGATAAATAGACTTGTGATTTATAGATTGTTGAACCTGGAATCAAAGTCTAGTAATCCAAATACGAACTTTTCTTGCTGGTTAAATGACCCAAAACCGTTTGAAAAACCATTAGAGTTTTGTTTCTCTTGCTATTATTTTTTGGTATATGGTTTCCTATTATTGCGGACACGAGATGGGTTTTTTGCTTGTTTCATTACATTTAGAATTGACAATTCATGTTTTGATCCTGTCTGTTATATTTCTCATACATCCGATGTACTTGATGTTTCAGACTTCTATTTGGACAAATTGAGGAAACTGATTGGAGACATGAAAGTCTATCAAAATAATTCGGGGAATTGTGTAATGAATAAGGGTTGTCTGACAATTGACTATCCTTTATAGACATCATTGATTTGGTGTTGCCGAAAGAAGGAATAGAATATTGTTAGAAATGTTAAGATCCATATAGACACGAGCTAAAATACATATCTTTTAGATTGATACGTTACTCAAATTAGCTTATGTGTTTAATCAAGTGTCTTCTAAGTTTATTGCTACAACTCCATATGATTTAGGACGGGTAGTAAAACATGTTTCTTGAGTACCCTTAGAACATCAGGATATACAACCTTCACATGTGTTTTCAAAAAATGTGGAAAGTTGAATCCTAGTTGTTGAGAGTATATTTTCATAAATTACAGTGAAAATTCTAAGGGTTACGTGATCATAAGAACTTCAGTGGGAGCATGACTTGTAAGGAATTGCATAATCCATATTTTCTGGAATTAAGTTTTCCTTATAGAGTTGGCATTGGAAATGCTATACATTTTTTTCGAGATTAAGGAAACCAAAATCTATCTGATCCAAGTGGGAGAAGTTTTATCAGTTGATGATGTGGATCTGTGATAGATATTTGCTAGTGACGTTTGCCTGTTGAGGATTTAGTGACTCTTCAATTTGGTAATAAATCACACTCTCGGAAAAGTTTAAGGAAATAAGTGCTCAAGAAGAATTATGACATAGAAGGACGAGTCTTCTTTGTTTCTCCAGAAATTAGAAGAAAGCAATAGAAGTTTATTAAAATCTATGAAGTCTAGACGAGTTTACAAACTTGTAAGGTTTCTAAAGGGACAATAAATTTTTGGGAATAACTAGATTCTCAAGATTATAAGTTATCAAATGACTCAATAGGAGAGGTTTGAAGATCACTTGGTGGCTACAAAAGGATGTACTCTACTGAAGGGTTAATCTATTCACCTATTGTGAGATTTGCCTCATTTCATCTACTTCTAGCTATAGTAACTAGTATAGGATTAGAATTTACATCAAAAGGACGTTAAGATAGTTCTTCTCAGTGGGAGTATTAGAAGATGAAATTTACATGGAATTGTAGGATTTATTCTTCAAGAACGAGAGGATAAAGTTTATAAATTGATAAATCGATTTATAGACTTCAGTAATCCTCAAGATCAGTGGTGTTTTGAGATTTCACTCGATGCTTATCTCATTCAATTTTGTTTTAGAAAAAATGAAGACCACTGTGTTAAAGTTAAACGCCCTAAGAATTGTTTTGTGATTCTATTTCTAATGTGGATGATGTAATGTAAGCCGGAAACAATATTGAGTATTCCAAGATGAAGAGGGTGAGGCAGTGTAGATAATTGATGGTAATATCCATGAGAAGTGTTCAAAGAAATTTTGAACTGTCTTTTTAATGACTTAATTCAAGAAAGTCTTAGAACATCTCAAGATGGACACCTGCAAACCACTGGATATTCGTATTGTAGAGACAAGTATTTGAGTCAAGATATGTGTCTCGAGACTCAAGAAAGTTAGAAAGAGTTGTTCAAAGTTCTATACATATATTGGACATCTGTTATGTCATTGGTCTACCTGACATATATCTTTTTAATCCTGGGATAGTGAAGAGGATTTTTCAGATATCTAAAGTAAGGGACAGTTGATTATTTCTTTTATTGTCGAGGAAACTAGATGACACTGACTAAGTATATAGACATAGATTGGAGTGTTGATTTAGTTGAAACGAAAATCAAATTCCAGTTAAGTCTTATTATCAACAATGGAGCAATCTCATAGTGTGGCAAGCATTAAACTTGCACAACATTGTTCGTATTGAATACTTAGCTATATGTCATGTGTTTTCTACAGTATAAGAAATGTATTATTTGGTTGGATAAATTTCTAAAATTTTGGAAGATACAAACACCCCAGTGGGAGTTGTGTCGATTCATTGTGATGATTAAGCAATCATGGCTTACACAATGAATACCAAATGTTTAAGAAGAACCAAATATATCAATGCATAGTCCTATCTTTGTTAGTGATTGAGTCGATAAACCAAGTGATTCTAAGATACATTTCTAGTCGATTGATGGTTGCAAATCCTTTTGACCAAACTTATTACTAAGTAATATGTTCATGGAACATGTTTGAGTTTTTTAGTTTACATAGGATTCAATGCAATTTAATTGACATGTTGAAGGTGTTAATTGACAGTTTAAATTGTAACTGTCAGTGTTTTATGAATTATATGTGATTCAATCATGTATAATATGTATGTCGACAAGTTATGATTGACTCTCTCACACGAGCAATCACCTCTGACCAAGTGAGTGTTCAGAGATGAGATTATATCGATAAATATAATCGAGATAGATTTCAACCACGAATCTATCTAACTTGTTATGAAGCTAAATTTTACAGGTATCCTAAAACGAAGTGATTGGATATATGGATTAAGTGTATGGAATGCATTTGACTTGTAAATTTACACGATGTCAAATTTAGGTAAGACATACGCTTCCTACCTTGGAAGTTAAAGACATTGTGACATGTGTTCATTGAGGAATAACATGTGCTTATGACCCTTAAAAGGACATGAGAAAGATGGATCTCTGTTTTATCATTATGTGTGAGTCCTAAAATAATGATTACCCTTAGGACTTTCTCCTATATTTCTAAGACTACACTTTAGTGTTGCTACTTTAGCATGTTACCGATAGCTATGAAGATAAGAGCAATACGGGACATGTCTAGGAAAGCAGCTACAGTGGGAGCCTGTAGATACTTAGTGAGAAAGGAAGAATGTCTTTATTTAACACACTCTTTTGTGATTCATTGACTAGTCATTCAAGCTATGTGTTTGATTATGAATACATTAGATTTCACGAAAAAGGTTGAGTATGCTCTATTTTGAGAGATTCAATAGAGATATTTCAACAGGTGTTAAATAATAAGAGTTCTGGGGTATAACGAGTTGCCTTAGTATCCAAGTTGAACTGATTGAGGTGCTATATACTCCCAACGGACGTATAGCATGGAAACTCGATGCACTCGTGGGTCACACGAGGTATTGTCTAAATAAGAATGTGGTTTATGAAGGAAATGTGTTAGAGATCATTAGACTTCATATGTGAGTGGGAGATGTAAATAATATTGTATTATTTCATTTTATATATATATATATATATATATATATATATATATATAATATTCCACATTTGAAGTGTGGATAGGGAAAAGGAGGAAGTTAAATAACTTCCTATTAACCTCCATTTAAGATAGAGATGTCAAAATGGGAAACACACGTAATAAAAAAAAAGAACAGAGAATAGGGATTCTCAGTTTTTTCCCAAGAAGACATTACTGCTTATTAACCTTTTCCCTAAGTTGACTCCCTACAAGAAAATAAAACACACATTCCGAATTTGGATGATACCAATTCGTGGAAATTAATACACACACTAAACTGTGTATTGGACTCTGAGTACGGGACATTTGGGGATGAGGGAAAAGATAAAACGAGGATACCAATGGGTTCGTAATTACTTCCGCATTAAAGGTTAGTGACCCTGTTCGTGTTGGTCATGGGATTGGCTTCAATTCCAACAAGATGCATGGAACTGATCCAAATTCTCAGCTTCCACTATTAGTTCCAAATCATTTCCAGCATTTGGATGGAAAAAGTAACTAAGATCATTGGTGTTCTTTATAGGACAAGTAGATGACATGCTCCCGTTGTATATTACAGAGGACACATTCAAGGAGTACACATTCAAATCGAATCCAGTGATCTCAGATAACACATCGAGTAGATCGTAAAAATCAATTGTTTGATCAACTCATCTTGCTCCGACAATGGACCCAAAAAAACGTATGTAAATTCCAATATCGTGATAGGTTGACATCTATTAAATAACATAAGACACATATTATTTCTACACATATATATAGAATAAACTTACATTATATATTTCATCTATAATAATAAAAATAAACTTTTATATTTTTTCTATAGTTAAAAATTTCAAATAGGTCCCAAATAAATTAAAAAAAATATATTCTCTTATAAAATAAAACCTCCCTTGTATTAAATAAACTTTTTTATATAAAAATATTGCTTTAACCTTTTCTAAAATTTAATCACTTTATATTTTTAAATTTAAATTTATTATAAAAAAATTGTTTTTTTAATATTATTGCCTCTCATACAATAGTGGAGTGGAATGTGGGGTGTACATAGTGTTCCATAGATGAATTTTACATAATATTGGAATTTCTTTTTATAAAATGATCACATGATTATTGGACATAAAATAATAATAATTAATAATTAATCTTTCTAAATATCTGTGATGCTCCAAGCCACTCAAATGGTGATAGTGATATCATTTCCATTATTTACGATGCATTTTTGTGTTTACATTAACAAAAATATTCTATTAATGAACATAATTGAATTTTATATTTAAAAATATAAATTTAAAATTCGAAAGATATTTCTTACGGGGAGAGGGGTGTTGTGTTATGTGTGTAAAACACAAACAAATTCATGTACAAACTATCTTTAATTTAATTAATGATAAATAATGTCGACATTTTGTGAACTTGAAGATGACAAATCGTTGTGAAATAACTCAATATTAAAATTAAATGCAACACTATAAAATTATATTCAAATTACAATGAAAACTATAAAATTACATGCAACACTATAAAATTATATTCAAATTACTACTGTAGAAATATTCAAGTATTATTGAAAATTACATGACCAAAAAATATTTTGAATTGAGAATTGGAAAGTTATATGCATATCTAGACCTTGGGAGGGCATAATATCAACAATATATATATATATATAATTAATGCACAAATTTGACTAACCTTTATTTTGAAAGTTGTATGCATATCTTGATCTTGAGGGGTCATAATGTCAACAAAATATATAATTATTTCACAAATTTGACTAACCTTTAATTTTAGAAGGTGTTATGATTGCTTCACTTCTCCATTGACAATTTCCTCCAATTATAAATTGCAAAATTAACATAAAAGGATTAAATTATACAATATTAAATTAAAACATAAAAAAAGTTATATGTTTATTGCATAAAATTAATAAACCTTGTAATTTTTGAACAAGTGTTTTGATATTTTCTTGGTGAAAATTGTCACCCACCAACCACAAACTGCAAAACAAAAATAAAACATATTATTACATTAAATTGTTTCAAATAGTATAAATATATAATAAAAATAAATAAATAAAAAAATAAATAAGATATTTAGTCGCTGCAGTGAAACATGGCTTGGTTGCTGTAAAATATGGTGGAGTATATATTTCCTTAAATATTGTTGATGGTGGAGTATATATTATTTTGTAAAAGTTGATGTATATGTATGCTGAAGAAAGATAGTGGAGTGGAGTATATAAATTGTGAGGGGTGTAGAGTGAAAATTTTGTTTGTTGGGTGGTGCATTTAAGAACCGTTGCAATCAATGTCGAAAAAAAACATCATTATCAATGTGAAAACTGAAAACATAGCAGAAAAAGAAGTCAAAGACTGTGTAAGATTCGGTCAAAGGCTGCATGAGTCATGTGCGTGTGTTGGCCAAGTGGCTGCAAAAAAATAAGGTGTTAAAGTATAATATTAAAAAAACAGCTTTCTTCAGCCATTTCAGAAACCTTCATGTGGGTTGTCCTGTCATGCTGGTAGGAAACGTGAACAGAAATCACGTTTTCTAACATCAGCTAACGCCCGTCACAAAGGGCCGTTAACACTGTGGTAAATCGTGAATGGGGATCATGTTTTCCTATAAATCGTGAGTACATTCACATTTTTACTTATTTTCGTAAATGACCTACAAATCACAATAAATGCATTACTAAAAACAGAAAATACAATATTTAAAAAAAATCCTGCTTTCTCACTCCAAAGTATAATAATAATAATAATAATAATGATAATAATGATAATAATATAATAATAATAATAGTAGTACTAGTAATAATAATAGTAGTAGTAATAATAATAATAATAGTACTAGTAATAATAATAATAATAATAATAATAATAATAATAATAATAATAATATAATAATAATAATAATAATAATAATAATAATAATAATAATAATAATTCATGCCACATCAGTGCCACTTGCTGGGTGACCTATAACTACCAGTTGTAGGACTAAAAACTCTTTTGTTTTTTTAAGTTATAGAATAAAAAATAAAAGTTCAAATATAATTGAACTAAATATAAAGTAAAAATATTAGAAGATAAAAACTTTATTTTCCCTATATATTAAGACAAAAATTTAAGTTTTAATCACATTAACTTCTGAACATGTCTTCATGAAATCAAGTAAGGTCCAATTTTTCAATTGTTTTTCGAGGAGGCCTATGGTATAAGTATAACTTTTATAATTGATATTATAAATCAATAATTTCAACACCTATACATAAATACATAAGAGGCGAGAAAAAATATGATAAACACATTTTTTATTAAAAAGATGCAGGTTACAACTCTCGTGAATCTCTTGATTCATATCTCCAAGGATTTGTGGTACCGGGGTCTCAACGACTTATTCCGGATTTGACGGAGTAGATGTGGTCGTTGATGATGACTTGTTCCATCTTTCCATGATTTGGAAGTAGTGGAAGAGTTTGACCTACAATTTGGTAGTAGGGAGTAGATGAGGTACTTATTCCATCTGACCTATTAAATCTCTATTCTGAGTCTTTTATTTATAAGAGATCAGTGACTTGAAGAGCAAGGAAGTAATATTTTCAAATCTAGGAATAATGAAAATATATTCATAAATCTTGGAGATATTATTGTATATTTTATCCCCAAAATTATGATTTACATAATATATGACACCGTTAAATTTAATAAATTTTCGGTGCTTACAAATGCCCCCTCGAGACCTGTTGTAGAGACATATGACGGCTGCAACTAAATCTTGATGTAAATTCAAATAGGTGAATTTGACATGCCCCCGAAGGTGATTTGACATGCCCCCGAAGGTGATTTGACATGCCCCCATTGAATTTTTCGATCATAATCCTTGAAGAGCGGAGATGAAGAGCGAAAATTGTCCCATTGGGCGTGCCAATTTGTAAACCAATAATTTTAAAACCTAAAAATATATACATAAAAGGCGAGAAAAAAATATAGTAAACACATTTTTTATTAAAAAGATGCGGGTTACAACTCTCGTGAATCTCTTGATTCCTATCTCCAAGGACATGGACTTGATTTGTGGTACCGAGGTCTTGACGACTTATTCCAGATTTGACCTACAATTTGGTAGTAGGGAGTAGATGGGGTCGTTGATGATGACTTATTCCATCTCACCTACGATTTGGCAGTAGGAGAAGAATTTGACCAACAATTTGATTAGTATGGATTATATGGGGTCGTGGTGACTTATTCCATCTGACCTATTAAAACTCTATTCTGAGTCTCTTATTTATAAGAGATCAGTGACTTGAAGAGCAAGAAAGTAATATTCTCAAATCGGAGAATAATGAAAAGATATTCACAAATATTGGAGATATTATTGTATATTTTATCTCCAAAATTGTGATTTACATAATATATGACACCGTAAAATTTAATAAATTTTCGGTTCTTACAAATGCCCCCTCGAGACCTGTTGTAGAGACATATGACGTCTGCAACTTGGTCTCGAAATCTTGATGTAAATTCAAATAGGTGATTTGACATGCCCCCGAAGGTGATTTGACATGCCCCCATTGAATTCTTCGATCATAATCCTTGAGGAGCGGATATGAAGAACGAAAATTGTCCCACCAGGCATGCCAATTTGTAAACCAATAATTTCAACACCTAAAAATAAATAATAAAAGGCGAGAAAAAATATGGTAAACATATTTTTATTATGAATTTGTGGATTACAACTCTCATGAATCTCTTGATTCCTATCTCCGAGGACATGAGTTTGATTTGTGGTACCGGGGTCTTGATGACTTATTCCGAATTTAACCTACAAATTGATAGTAGGGGAAAGATTTGACCTACAATTTGGTAGTAGGGAGTAGATGGGGTCTTGGTGACTTATTCCATCTGACCTATTAAATCTCTATTCTGAGTTTCTTATTTATAAGAGATCAGTGACTTGAAGAGCAAGAAAGTAATATTCTCAAATCTAGGAATAATGAAAATATATTCATAAATCTTGGAGATATTATTGTATATTTTATCTCTAAAATTATGATTTACATAATATATGACACCGTTAAATTTAATAAATTTTCGGTGCTTACAAATGCCCCCTCGAGACCTGTTGTAGCGACATATGACGGCTGCAACTTGGTCTCGAAATCTTGATATTAATTCAAATAGGTGATTTGACATGCCCCCGAAGGTGATTTGACATGCCCCATTGAATTTTTCTATCATAATCCTTGAAGAGTGGAGATGAAAAGCAAAAATTGTCCCACCAGGCGTGCCAATTTGTAAACCAATAATTTCAACACCTAAAATTAAATAATAAAAGGCGAGAAAAAATATGGTAAACATATTTTTATTATGAATTTGTGGATTACAACTCTCAAGAATCTCTTGATTCCTATCTCCAAGGACATGAGTTTGATTTGTGGTACCGGGGTCTCAATGACTTATTCCGGATTTGACGGAGTAGATGGGGTCGTTGATGATGACTTGTTCCATCTCTCCATGATTTGGTAGTAGTGGAAGAGTTTGACCTACAATTTGATAGTAGGGAGTAGATGGGGTACTTATTCCATCTGACCTATTAAATCTCTATTCTGAGTCTCTTATTTATAAGAGATCAGTGACTTGAAGAGCAAGAAAGTAATATTTTCAAATCTAGGAATAATGAAAATATATTCATAAATCTTGGAGATATTATTGTATATTTTATCTCCAAAATTATGATTTACATAATATATGACACCGTTAAATTTAATAAATTTTTTGTGCTTACAAATGCCCCCTTGAGACCTGTTGTAGAGACATATGACGGCTGCAACTTAGTCTCGAAATCTTGATGTAAATTCAAATAGGTGAATTTGACATGCCCCCGAAGGTGATTTGACATGCCCCCCATTGAATTTTTCGATCATAATCCTTGAAGAGAGGAGATGAAGAGCGAAAATTGTCCAACTGGGCGTGCAAATTTGTAAACCAATAATTTCAACACCTATAAATAAATACATAAAAGGCGAGAAAAAAATATGAAAAACATATTTTTTATTAAAAAGATGCAGGTTACAACTCTCGTGAATCTCTTGAGGATTTGCGGTACCGGGGTCTCAACGACTTATTTCGAATTTGACGGAGTAGATGGGGTCGTTGATGATGACTTGTTCCATCTCTCTATTATTTGGTAGTAGTGGAAGAGTTTGACCTACAATTTGGTAGTAGGGAGTAGATGGGTGTTAAGTAGGAATTTATGTGATATTTTGGTTTATTAGAGGGCAATTTATTGCACTCAATTATATCGAAATTATGTATTTTTCTACTTATATGATTTTAATGAAATAAAATCTACCTTAATTATTTTATTATAATTAATGGGCTTCGCAGAAGTAAATTTTGAGAAGAATTAAATTGAGCAAAGAAGGCTCCAAATAAATAAAAGCCCTTGCGGAAGCTTGCAAGTCATACATGAAGAAAGACCCATTTAACCTATATAATTGGAGGTGTGATTAGTGCTGGAGGCTGGATAATAAAAAGGGCACGGATATTCTCACCCCCCCCCTCCCACCATTTTTAATTATTTCACCTCTATTTTCAATTTACTATCCCAAAATTTCAGTTCACCCCTCTATTATTCCAAAAATACCCATTATCTTTTATAATTGAAAATAAGATTTATAACTTCATCCCCACTTCTTTCTTCACACATTCCGTTCAAAATGAAGATCTTTGACCACTTCTTTCTTCACACAATCCGTTCAAAATGAAGATCTTTGACCAATTTGTAGGCAGCAGACGTGGCCATTTTTTAAGCCACAAAGAAGCCATGATCTTCTTCCTCTGTTCTAAATCACAACGACGCCAGGAGAAAATCATTTTCATTTTTCACCACACACCACCAACAATTGGAAAATTGAAGAAAGCTTCGCTGGAATTTATGGAGTCCCACCCACAACTCGAAGCTTTGCCGTTGACATCGCCGGAAATTGCAGCAAAATTATCAAAGCTACTGCTTATCCAAGAAGTCATCCACACTGAGTAACTTGTCGGAATCCATGGCCGATTCAGAGTCTCACCAACCGGGAAGTACTCAAATATGGGCCAATTTACCGTCTACGCTGAGTATTTTCATGTCTTTTTCATAAAAAATACATTAGAATCTGGATTCGAACATAGGCGGTGCGTACGATTGATTTTTTTTTGAATTAGTGTGATTTGTTCAGTCAGATCTGTCGAACAAAAAGATGATGTTCGAAAGATACAGTTGAACAATGGCGCTATGTTCGCACGCTGGTTTCGAACAAAGTGTTCGAAAAATTATTTCGAACAAAAGCAAAAATTTTGAATTTTTTTTTGAAAACTGAGCAAAAATTCGACAAACCAGGTTCGAACATAGATATCCGTAAAAAATGGCCTGAAATTCGATGATACGTACCATCGAGTCCACAGCCAGGTTCTGTCGCACATCCCGGAGTGGAAACCGGCGCTGTATGATTCCGGCAAGGAGTTCGTGGACATTATCTATGAAAAAGCAGTCAGAGAAGGAATTGCTAAGGTTTGAAATAATTTATTTATTTTTTGTTTATTTTTTTTTAATTGTGTTTTTGGTGGTCGTAGATTATGATTAATCGGCCGGAAATATACAAGGGTGTCTCTTTATAGTGGAGAAGGAATTTGGAATAAAATGGTGTTTACCAGGTTCATTCAATTTCTGGCCGCCGTGCGTGGGAACGTAGTGGTTTGTGACAGAGGGATCAACACCAGGGTGGTGAGGAAAGCCAGAGGCGGTGGAGAGGAAGACAAGGGGGTGAATTGATGTTATTATAATTTAGAAAAATATAACTAAAGGGCATTTATGTCTTTAAAACTTGGTCTAGAAATGAAAAATTATATGAGTGGAGAAGTACTCAAATATGGGGGTGAATATCCGTGCCCTAATAAAAATGGAAATTGATGGCATGCATACAGCCGTAAAAGGAAAAAGGAATGCTGGCTGTGGAAATAAATAAATGGGCCATGTGAAATGATTTGGAAGCAATAGCCCATTACGAAGAAAAGGCCCATGTTGATTACCATTATGGAAATAGAAAGATATATGCGGAAGGAAGGATCTTCGGCAAGGGAATTGAATAAGGGGTAGCGACAATTTTTGCATCTGCAGATTGGATGGGAGCAGCCACGATTTGATTGAGAGAAGAAGGCCAAGTCCAGGGTTTTGGGGTTTGAAAGACTTGTGTTTGAATTTTGATGCTTTTCAATTTATTTTGCGTATATGTCATGACTATGCTTGGCTAGATATTTTTATATTCTAATTTTAGGGATGTTGAATCTTTTATATTATCTTTTAATTAATTCCTCCTGACATGTTCTTATTTCACATCTTGGGTTTTTCGTATTACTTGGTTGGATGTTCAGGAATTTTTGTAATTAATTTAGTAATGGTCTGCTAGGTTAATTTACAATTAATTCTACAGTTAGAATATAGACTATAATCCGTAATTGTTATAGGATATATTCACGAGTAACAAATAGTGCACCATTCACTAGGGGTAATACGGATCTGGGTTATGTGAAGCGAACGTTTTGTATTTTGCAGCTCAGTCTTTCTATTAATTTGGTGGTTAAATGCGTTTATCAAATTAAATCTAGTGAGCGTCTCACTTAGGTTGTTTGATTAAATAGGGTTAGTTAATGAGCGTCTCTCAACTAGCTAATCTTAAGAATTAATTCAGTTTAACTGAGCGTCTCGTTATTCTAGGAAAGAGATTTGAGATTGGAGTAAGATTGTCACGGGATTAATTGGGATAGTAAAAATTGTGGGGAATACTGAACTTAGGATTGGAATATTGTTTCTCTTTCTTGATCTTAATTATATTTTATTTTGTTCTCTTTTATTTGCATTAATTTAGTGATAGTTCAATTAGTTACCAACCAAACCCCCTTCGTATTACTCTTAAAAAATTAATATAATTGATTCACAAATTAATCTCCTGCTCCCTGTGGGATCTACCCTTGCTTGCCTTTGCTATTAATTAGTGGAGTTGAGTTAAGGATTATATTTTGCGTGCCTCGACAGCACGATCAAAATTTGGGCGCTGTTGCCGGGGAGCGGTGTTGAATTATTTTGTGTTTTTTTATATATTAGTTTTTGTAGTAAATTTTTTTCCAGTTAATATATTCTCTTTATTTCTTACAAGCTTCCCTTTGTTTTTGTGCATGTTAACTCGTTCTTCTCGCAGGACCGATTTTCTCTATATTCCTGAGATTGAGAAAGAAGCACGAAGGTTGAGGAGAGAGACTAGGGACATTGCAAAACTACCCTTTTCACTAGATAGCAGCTCTGATAGTGAGGAAATTAAGATGGTTGAAGAACAAACACTAAAGGAGTTGGCAAATCCGCAGCCAACTCAACAACCATTGTGCATCACTTTTTCGCAGCTTGGAAATGAAGGACCCAGTGAGTTGAAGCCTAGTTTGATTCATTTACTTCCATCCTTCACTGGCTACATGGGAGAGGACCCACACAAGCACTTGAAGGAATTCCATGTGGTATGCACGAGCATGAAACCCACAGGGCTTACTGCGGAGCAAACGAAGTTATTAGCCTTCCCATTCTCACTGAAAGACATCGCAAAAGATTGACTATATTACTTACCACCGGGCTCAATCACCACATGGGTAGAGATGAAGATAGTCTTTCTAGCATGGTACTTTCCAGCTTTAAGGGCAGCAAACATCAGAAAGGATATATGTGGTGTGAGGCAGATGAATGGTGAGACACTCCATGAGTATTGGGAACGTTTCAAGAAGCTTATTGCAAGCTGCCCACAACATCAAATTAGTGAGCTGCTCTTAATCCAGTACTTCTATGAAGGTTTGTCCTTGATGGATCGTAACTTGATTGATGCGGCTAGTGGAGGGGCATTAGTGGACAAGACACCCGCTGCAGCAAGAGATTTAATTTCGAATATGGCTGCAAACTCACAGCAGTTTGGCCGTCGAGATGCTTCTTTGAAGAAAATCAGCGACGGGAATGAGTCATCGCTAGAAAAGCAAATTGCCGAGTTGACCTCATTTGTTAGAAAAGTCGCTGCAAAACGTTCACAAGTCGTGCCATGTAAGATTTGCAATACCACTGAGCACTCCATTGACACATGTAGAGTTTTGCTTGATGAGATTGAAGTACATGCCAATGTTGTGGATAGTGGGCACTTCCAGAGAGGGAAATACAATCCTTTCTCAAACACAAATAATTCAAGATGGAGAGACCACCCCAACTTCAGATATGGGAACCCGCAAGGAGGTTATCAAATACATCCCCCTCCACCACAACAGCAAAGGCAATATTTTCAGAAGCCAATAGAAGAACAGAGCTCGAGCAACTCCTTGGAAGACTTAGTGAAATCATTGGCTACAAGCTCCTTGAAATTTCAGCAAGAAACTCACACTAGCATCAAGAATCTTGAGAATCAAGTGAGTCAATTAGCCACTACGGTGAACCGCTTGGAGAGCCAATTTAGTGGTAGATTGTCATCTCAATCGGAAGTTAACCCGAAAAATGTTAGTGCCATTATCTTGAGGATTGGGAAGGAGCTTGAAGGACCTACTGTGGGTGTTGAGAAATCTGGAGGCGATAAAAAATCTGATGCCGATGATACTAAGTTGCCCAGTGTCAAACCTGTTGTCGACAAAAATGAGGTAAAATCTCCAAACTCCATTTCTTTTCCTTCTAACACTTTAGCCTTTCTTTCTAGGATGGAGAAAGAATGGAAAGAGGACAAAGAAAAACAAGTCTTAGATGTATTCAAAAGGGTGGAAATCAATATACCATTTATTGACGCAATCAAGCAAATACCAAGATATGCAAAATTTCTGAAGGAGTTGTGCACTAACAAGAAGAGACTCAAAGGAAATGAGAAGGTGATGATGGGAGAAAGTGTCTCTACTATTTGGGATAGTATAAATTAACTGAGCGTCTCGTTATTCTAGGGAAGAGATTTGAGATTGGAGTAAGACTGTCACGGGATTAATTGGGATAGTATAAATTATGGGGAATACTGAACTTAGGATTGGAATATTATTTCTCTTTCTTGATCTTAATTATATTTTTTTTCTCTTTTATTTGCATTAATTTAGTGATAGTTCAATTAGTTACCAACCAAATCTCCCTTCGTATTACTCTTAGATTAATATAATTGATTCACAAATTAATCTCCTGCTCCCTGTGGGATTGACCCTTGCTTGCCTTTGCTACTAATTAGTGGAGTTGAGTTAAGGATTATATTTTGCGTGCCTCGACAGCACGGTCAAAAGTTTGACCAATGGTGTACTTATTCCATCTGACCTATTAAATCTCTATTCTGAGTCTCTTATTTATAAGAGATCAGTGACTTGAATAACAAGAAAGTAATATTCTCAAATCTAGGAATAATGAAAATATATACATAAATCTTGGAGATATTATTGTATATTTTATCTCCAAAATTATGATTTACATAATATATGACACCGTTAAATTTAATAAAGTTTCGGTGTTTACAGATATAACAAAAAAAAAAGTAAGTTTGAGTGTAATTTGTTGTATTTTGATGGTTTTGCATTAATATAAATTTGTAAGTAATTTATTTTACTAATTATACTGTGCAACCAGACACATGAGGGAAATGTAACAGTAGTTTTAAATTAAAATATGAAGTTATTTTAATTGAAATGTGCAAACCAATATAACTGAAGCATGATATAAAAACGTAATTGAGTCATGCAATTAGAATTGACTGAAATGTAACACTAATTTTAACTGAAACAAAAAAGGTACAAGAGATGATACATTTTGTCCTTAAAATACAAAGAGGGCTAAATATGCAAAAGTTATATAAAAAATACACATTCAGAATAAGACTATGAACGTACAAATATTATAAAAATTGCACGTTTGCATATCTTTGTAAATACACTGTATAAACTGCCCCATAACTGAAATATAATGAGTGAACAAATTTAAGATCCATACACATTGTATGCGGCTTTACTTAAAATTATATACTACCTCAAATCACAAAATTTTTGCTCAAATATTTTTCGCATACACATGAAGAAAATAATAAAATAGATGTGAATAAAATAATTAACGTGAGTGTAAAATTAATGATTGTATAATTAAATTATGATTTAAAATGAAAATAAAGTGATTGTTTTCGTAAAGGGAATATATTCGTTTTCATAGAAGGACAAATAAAATAAATTAGCATAAATTTCATTAGATGGATGGAGTAAAACACATTAATAATTACCATTAAAAACACAAAATTTCAAGTCCAAAAAAAAAATGTAAAACTCTGCATCTAATAAAGAAAATCAATTTCTAAAAATCACAATAAAGTTTTCTCAAAAAATGAAGATGAGGTTTTTCCAATAAATATACTATGCCTTAATCTTGTATGCATCATGTGCACAGTACAATACAAGTGTATTTTTAAAAAGTTGTATCATTTATCATTGAAGAATCACATGTGTTATTACAGAAAATTGTAAATACTACTGAAAAGTCACACATGTATGTTATTATTGAAAAAGTATTTTTTAAAAATACATTTTTCAGTAATAATATGATGCATTTTTTTAAAAATATACTTAAGTTGCACGTTGCATTTGGTGCACAAGAGACTTACTCATATATAAAATGTACTCCCTCAATCTTACAATTATATACACAATTTTCTTATTCATCCGTTCTACAATTACCAGCAAACAAAAAGAAATATATAAACTTTATTCTTATAATATTAATATACTTACCAGAACTGTCATTTCTTTTGTCTTTAGGGTCATTTTATATATAACTCAATCAATTATTTCGCTTTATATCTCTTAAAATTCTACTCAATATATATATATATATATAAATATATATATAAATGTGCCCATTTTATAATGCAAATACTAGTGGAACATAGGAAGTACTCTCTCGGTCCTGCATCCTAGAATTTTATGTTTCTTAAAAAAAATATAAAAATTTATATAAAATATCAAAATAAAGAAAGTGTACAAATTTTTGTGAGACGGAGAAAGTTGAATTTTCCCGGGCTCCACTAAGAAATGGATATGGGTTCATGGCTCGCTATATAGACTGATATCACACTCTCTCTCCAAAGGAATTGGGACTGGCCTGCTCCATAAAATAATTAGGCCTAATCAATTATGTACTTCAAATATATTTATACAATACGAATAGTTCCCACAATCAATATTCGTTGGAAACTAACTATTTTTCAACAAAAACAATTCCAACATTATTCTAATTTGAACTACTAAGAAAAGGGGTTAAATTAATATATGTATCCATAACATATTTATAAGGTAGATAATAAGTTTGGCTTAGCTTTCTTTAATCCTTATAAAACTTTATCCATACATTAGTTATATCTCTTTATTTTGTGAGCATATATTGAAATTATTTCATGCTGCATAAGAAAGCCTACTTTCCAATATTAATGGATTTTTTTAGTATTAACCCTAGCTGCTTCCTCAATACTCACTATAATCTTCTCTTATTATTCTTTTCTTATTTTGTTGGGTTGAATGACTCACTTCCTCCTTATTATACTAGAGGAACGCACGCTCCGAAATATAAATTTTCTTTTCATTTATGGAGGTTAATTTTCTTTTGGTCTTTGCTGGTAATTTATTTCTATAGTTATTTCTTTTAAGCACTTGAAATACTGAGAGAAATCGGGACTAGACATAGAAAAGTCGAACTAAAATTAAGGTTGTCTTTGGATGGAGGGATTTGGGCTATGAATTTTAAATTTATTAACTTAGATTCACTCTATTTATTTGGGTAAAATATCCAAATTGGTAGATTTCAAATATTTAATTTCAAAACGAATATTTAAAAAATCATGTTATTTTAAATATGTATTTTTTCATATATTTTTATTTCAAATAATTCTATCCAAAATGTAATTTAAAGTAAGTGGAGCTCGACTATGATATCATTACGAAAGATATTAGTGGATTAATGTGACAGAAAAAACTTAAATGGCCTATGTAAATCTTTGTTGTATATCAATGATTTTCATATTTCTCTTTAAAATTAGCAGTGTTATCTCAATAGCTGGGTGCAACATGAATGATGATCTTTGGTTGTACTTGTACACTCGTATTCCCACATGAATATTTTTCAATGCTACTATGGGTTTAGAGATATATAAAGCAAAGAGATGCAAATGATGGTTACTCGAAATAATGTATATTGGAAGGTGTTTCACAAAAAAAAAAAAATCTAATTTAGCGAACTTGATGATGATGATTACTCGTTTGGTGAGGAAGAAATAAATATTGATGTTGAGTTTAAGTCCGACGATGAACATCGTGGGTATAGAGATCATCTATCTTTATCTTTTGAATTTTCCTTAATTGAACCATTTAACTTGGCGTTAGCTTATTTATATTATGTATTTTGCTATTTTTGCATTTAATTTAGAAGTTGGATATATCGCATTGTGATAATTTTTAATTATTGCATTTTGTGAAAGATGTGTTTGGCTATTAATTATGTTCTAAATTTATAACTTATCCTGTAATGTGCATCTTTATTGATATAATAATAGAATTTTTTTACATAAATATAAAAAGGGTTAATTACGGTAGGGTGTATTGTAACAACCCTTAATCTCACTGAAGTGTAGTTACCTTTTATAATTAAGGTTAGATACATTTTCATTAATAATAGGACATTAAGTTTCCATTTTTTACCAAACAGTCACCCTATCTAAAAATATCTACCATATCTTAAAAAACCACGTTTCTCTCTCGCACTTTCCTCTCCTCTCTCTCTCTCTCTCTCTCTCTCTATATATATATATATATATATATATATATATATATATATATATATATATATTCCGTCGTCACGACAAGCTCTGCGGTAAGACCGCAAGACCGCCGGCAGCGATGGCCAACCACCATCGCGCCTGGGTGGTCGCATCCGCCTCCTCTGCCGTTCGTGGATCTGCGTGCGCCTCCGTCGTCACAACAAAGCCACAAGCTCTTGGGGGCCACAAGGCCGCCGGCAGTGACGGCCAGCCACCGTCGCGCCAGGGATGTCGCGTCCGGCTCCTCTGCAGTTCATGGATCTGCGTGCGCCGCCGCCCGTGAAGAGCAGATTTCATCATTTTGGGTTTCATCATTTTAAAGATTCAAAAGCAGATTTCTCTATTTTGAAATAATGGGTGAAGAGCATATTTCATTATGTTAATGGGTTTCATCATTTTAAAGATTCAAAAGCAGATTTCTCTGTTTTGAAATAATTTTCCCCCATTAGTTTTCTTATGTTATTCTCTTTTCATTAAGGAAATATTTCTCGAATTATACTTATTCAATGGTTAGATTTTCTTGTTTACATTTACAATGTTGATATTCTCTCTGTGCTGATGCTTCATATTGAGATCGTGCTTTGAAAAATGGAAAGTGTTAAATGGATGAATCTCGTTTCTCTCGGTTTGTGGAGGGGGAATTATTTGAATCTGGTTTTCATACTCTGATTTCCCATCTTACAATCCCCAAATATAATGAGATTTGTGTAGAAATAATTACCATTGAGCTTATAAAAAAAGTACACCAATTAACTCGTTAGTACAATCATATATGTCGATAATATAATCATATAAGCAAAAATACACCAACTAACACGTTAGTACAACTGCGGGATTAAAGTAAAATGCTAGAATGACAACTCTGTAAATAAAATGAACTTTTCAAAATTTTGCACCTACTTGAAATTGAAAAAAATAGCAGCACTCCTTTGAAGTTTTCATTAGTTAAAAGCCCTAGAATGTTATTGACCCATATAAAAATTTAAAACAAAAAACAAAAAAACTTGGCGCGGGCACTGTCTAGGCGGTCTAGGCGCTTGATGGCACCAAGTCCGACATTAGAAAATTGTTTCACCTCTTTGGTCCATTCCCTCAATACCATCGGAATCGAAAGCTCTTACTCTCATCATTATTCAACCCGCTCTCATGTACCCACAATATCAACAAACACAAAATTAGTTTTTGTATGTAAGATCTTAACCACATAAGAAAATTGCTCCACCTCACTTGGAGCAAGCAACTACAAAGAGACACATAAGCCACAAACTTGTAACACAAAGACAG
The DNA here is from genome assembly GCA_026898435.1 of Prunella vulgaris. NCBI lineage: Eukaryota > Viridiplantae > Streptophyta > Magnoliopsida > Lamiales > Lamiaceae > Prunella > Prunella vulgaris. The sequence continues at coordinate 261,104 of JAPKLY010000413.1, forward strand.
GGTTCCACCTTACTTGGAGCAACCACAAAGCACAAAAATGAATATTATGATATAAACCACAAAGGAACCACACATACATGCATTAGACACACAATCTAAGCAAAACTAAGATTTCACACAGCATAATCAACAAATCACAAAGAAAAAATATGATTGCACAAAGCATAATCATTAACAACAAAGACGCATATGCAAAACCAGAGCACATGCCGGACTATATTGACATCACGAAAGTCTACATTATCTTTACCCGTTGTCATATTAGCACAATCTTTTTTTTTAATTAGGTTTTATGCACTCTACAATCTTATGACCAAAATCACAACAATTATAGCACTTCCTAACTTTATATTTTGGCTTACCACGAGATTTAGGCTTACTTGGCTCTTCTTTCTCCACATCGGAGTCATGACTCTTATTGTCATCCCTTCTCCTAACATGCATGACAGTATCACCCAAAATTTTACTACCCTCATTCTATTTTAAATCCACTTCTTTACTCTTTAGATCATTCACTACCACATCAATAGTAACATTTACCCTACCATATTCGATAATTGATTTCACATCACTATATGTATCAGGATGACATTTTACAAAACAATTGAGTATACTCATCAATTATGTTGTCTGCTTATTATCCTGAATAAATTTAGTAAACTCATCAAGTTTTGCAACTATATCTTTGTCCATATGTCTAGCTTGAACCAAAAAAAGAAAATCGAGCAAAAAATATTTACTGGACAATGAGGTTTTAATGTATAACTCATTCAACTTATCCCACAAAGTACTAGCAGTATATACACAGTCAATCTTCCTCAACACAAAGTCCGACAAATTTAGAATAATAACACTTAGAGCAAGTTCATCTATTTCCACCTTTTTATCATCAATCATAACGGCAATATAAAAAAGATCAGTAACTTTATAAACACGTTGTATTAACACACATTTTATTTTTTTATTTCCACGTAGCAAAATTAATTTTTCCATCAAAAGGGGCCATGCGATAGGTGAAAGAAGAAGCCATTTTTTTTATAAAAAAATATCACATATAGGGAATAAATCACAGTGATAATTAAACAAAAGCAATTAACAGCGCAATTAATAAACCTCAAAGAATAAGTTTAATAAATAAAATTTTAAATTACAGCAGATAAATTCCAAAAAAATAATCGTGACAAACTGTTAAACCACAACAACAATTGCTTTTATATCCTATATCGTAGGAATTTCATAAAATAACGTTTGCTTTCTTCAAGTAATACTCCAACCAAATATATAGTATACTCAATAGTGTTCATTAAATTTGAGTATATCCCAAATAAAATCAGATTTGAGGGTTTAGTCTTGCAAATAGCCGTTATGGAGGCCGAAACCCCCCTCTGTTCTCTCTCACCCGTAAACTGATGTTGGGCTTCCAAGAAACGATACGATGCTGAGTTCATTCCCGCCTCCGCGGCCCACTGAGTTGATCCACCACCGTCTAATCGATTTCGTTAAAACTGCGCTTATCAAAATCTTCGTCTCGCCTTACGCTACTGTATCACTTCTTTTGTCCTTTCTCTTTTTTATTTTTAATGTAATTGTTTGTACGAGCTCGTGTCTTTTTCGTTTATGAATATTTAATGATTTCTGCATGTGATTACGTCTGGGTTTTGCTTAGGTGTGCGAGTTATATTGTGGAAAAGTGCCTAATGAGGAAAAGTGGGATGCAGCTCAGATTGGTCACTACATTGGCATTGGTAACTCAATTTCTTTATGATTGTATTTATTTTGCTGCAAGTGTTTGAATAAATGCCAAGCAGAGTAACTTTTTGATCTTTGGGCGTTTCATGGATTATTTAACTGTGCTATGTATGGCATGAGCTTGAGTAAATGTTTTCTGTGCAGATTTGGTCACGTCTGGAGTGAGTGAAGTGCGGGAAGCCTGGGAGAGTCAACGGAAAGCCTACACTTCTGAGTTTCTCGAGTTTGATCCTTGCGTTGTGAGCTGTTTAACCCTATTTACACTAATGCTCTATTCCTCTTCAGTATTTAACAAATGCATGTCTTCTACAGGAAGATGTAGACTTGCATTGGAAAAACAAGGAAAATCAGGCCGATGTTGTATTTTGCATGCAGCATTTGCCGGTAGGGGATCTCTCAGTTTGTCTTCTCTCTTTATCCTGGTCTATAAGTGCTAAACGAAATAATTATATATACATAAACCCTGAACCCGTGATGACAGTTATGCGTTGAGACTGAGGAGCAAGAGAGGAAACTGTTGCAGAACGTCTCAGCTTTGCTGAAGCCTGGAGGTTATTTTGTTGGTGTAACTCCAGACTCATCTACTATATGGTATGATACTAAGTCTTGAGGCTTTTTTGGTTTGTTAAACATGTGAGATCCTCTCCCTATATGCAATCCTTTTAAGGATTTCAATGGATGCCTTGTGGTTTCTATCTCATTGGATATTTCTTTGATCTTTGAGCATGAGCATACTCACATTAATAGGTCAGCACCTTATATTAACACTGTTACCCAGCTACTACTTTATGCAGTACTTTTTTAGTCTAATTGAGTTCTGTACTTCTATTTTATATGTGCTAGAAGTTCCTCATACTTCGTACGTCCTAATTACATTTATTTGATTTTACTACCATAAGTCTCATCTTGAATGAAGCAGAAGCACTCCTCTCTCATAAATTATGCTACGTGATAATGTGCTATTCCTTACACGGAAAATTGTTTGTCGTGGTTTATCCAATGTTTGTGCGTCCTTGCTTCGCCTCTAATAATCTGTCCTCTGTGGTTTTCTTGAGCCTTTTGTATCTTCCTTAACTAAAGCCTAACGTGTGAACTTTTAGGGCTAAGTACCAGAAAAATGTGGAAGCATACCACAGTAAGGGCGGTGCAATGAAGCCCAACATTGTCCCAAACTGCATTAGATCTGAGAGTTACATGATAACTTTCGAAGTCGAGGAAGAAAAGTATGTTTGCAATGTTAAATCTTACACTACATGTTTTTTTATTTTTCAATATTTCTTGTGATATTTGATAACCCTAATGCTCAAACTGTTTCAAGGTTCCCATTTTTTGGGAAAAGGTACCAGCTGAAATTTTCCGGTGACATGTCTGCTGAAACTCATTGCCTAGTTCATTTCCCAAGCCTGCTCAGGTTGATATTTTCTCTTGTGATTTTTTTATCAAAAGTATCAGTTCAGTGCTGTTTTGATATTAACACATCTCTATCAGATGTCTAAGTTGGGATACCTTCAAATAGACCTTATACATGGTAATATTACGTTGATGTTTGATGTTTCCACAGTCGGGCATATTGTTGTTGGGCTATCATTGAAGCAATTTTCTTGCGTTTATTCTGTCTGAAAAAAAACTTCTGCGTTTAGATGTTTGATGTATATCAACCTTGTTATATATGGTTGCACATTCTCTTACATGATGTCCTTCTTCATCCTTATTAATATATCAACTGGATATAAAAATTTAGCACTATTGCCGACAAGCAGGTTAACCTAAGTATTGCATTTTTTTATTTTTTTTAAATTTCTGTTTTTGTTGTGAAGCTTAAATTTTTTGACCTTTTAAGGCATGCAATGCCTATTACCACTTATAAAATATCATTTGAAATGTCAATATGTCATTCATTTTCTTTCCATATTTAAGCTTCTATCATCAGATTGATGATGATTCTGTGCAGGTTGGCTAGAGATGCTGGTCTTGAGTACATCGAGATACAAAATTTGACTGAATTTTATGATGACTACAGGTAACAGTTTCTTCTTCGACATTGGAATTTTTTCGCTGCAAGTTGAGTCTCAGATGTACTTATTTTGCAAATTATCCTTTTAAGTCCTAAGGCAATGGTACTTATACTGGGAGTTATACCTATGGAACTAAAGGTGGGTTAAAAGGGAGAATAAACTGTTTCTTCTCCAGCACATAAGCTCAATAACTTAGAAAACAAAGGTGAATGGGTACCTCTACTTTTTTCAGTGAGTAGTTTGTTTACGGTGGGGTTTCATCTTCTTCGGAATATTCATTTAAAATCTAAAGGATACTTTTGAAGGTCTCATTTGAATATTGTTTAATTTGGTAGTGTTCATATCAACTTTTCTTGCTTCTGCTTTGAATATTTAATACTCCCTTCGTCCCCCAAATCTATTCTCGCTTTCCTTTTTTGTGCATCCCCCAAATCTATTCCCATTCCCTTAGAAATAATTACTTTATTATCACTTACACAAACAATCTCTTCGTTCATGAATGGACCCCACAATGTTCTTACTTTATCTCATTTTCCATAGAACATGTTCCCATTCCAGTGGGAATAAAACTAGGGGATGGAGGGAGTACATGTTTATAGTTGATTATATCAGGGAATGCTCACATTTTTTAACTTGGCTCTTAAGAGCTCAACTATCAGGGTTGCTCATGGATTCTGGCCATAATCTTATTGATCAAAGAGGGCGACTTCTTCAGAGGTCATTTGACATTTTAGGTGATTCGTCTCTTCATATTGCTTATTATTGCATTGGGTTATGTTTCTGTACTTCAATATTCAGTACTTACATCAAATCAAACCAAATCATCTTTTTCAGGTCTATATACCACATTCATCTTTCAGAAGCCAGATCCAGATATTGCCCCTCCTCTCATGACCCCGATAGTGGGCGATGGAAGCCACAATCACGATGAGGCAAGTATCATGGCATTAAGAAGGCTATGATCATAATAAACTTTGTTCTCTCAGCTTTAAGTTCCATCACTGACCAAGTGGTAGTCCATTTTGTTCATTCCTGCAGTTTTTCTAATCATAGATGCTACTATATTGCTTCTACGGTAGACAAAGTTTATTTTGAAATTTCACATGATGCTCTTTCTTTATTTGTGTTCTTTTACCTTTATTAACACAACCTCTTCAAAGAAAATTAAATATGATCTGAATAAATTTCAAATCATCTTACTGGGAGGAATAATTTAGAAATATAACCGACATTTTAATGCTTGCATTTTCCCTCTTCTTTTCCTGAATGAAGGGTTGATTGGGGATGACTTTGTATGGTGGAATCTAATAGTTGCCATCATTAGCTAGGGACGTCGGACAACGTATATCTAGTATGAGAAAGATACTTCTATTACATATCTTTTTCAATATTTATTTTTGGTTCTATAAGGTATAGTTTCATCAAACCTGATGGCGGGGTGTTTCGAGAGTCGAGGGTGGTGAGGAGCCTTAAGAATATGAGACTCAAAACTAGAAGGCCTTTGAGCTTATAGTACCCGTGATGCTTATTTTAATTAGCTTATTTAAGTTAGTATCATTAATGACAAAGACTTGGAATAAGAAAATGAAACTCCCAAGGGTCAAGATGAAAAATGATATACCATCTACGGACAATGACATAAAGGGAAAATATCAATCTGAACAAAGGAGAGGAAAACTTAAGGAAAGAAATCAATTTTGAAATGAGATAGCAGTTGCAAATTGCAATCATAATTAGATGGCAAGAACTCTTAAATAAGGATTACTCCAATAATCAAAAGAAAACAGAAAAGAAGTTTTAGGAAAAAAACAAATCATTTAAGAATTATTTAAATGATCACCACGTAACTGGCGGATACATAGTTTGCATAATTAGCATGGAGGAATAATGATGTTTCTTTTATTACTTTAATCTACATAATTTGACTATAGATCTTTCTTCTATAATTGATGTTTAGTTTATTGGAAAGTTTACATGTGAAACACTTGGAAATTACTAGCACTAAAATCATATCTTTTTATTTTTGGTACATTTTCAGAGACATAATTCATTCATATGTAAAGAAATGTGGATAGTTAGAATACTATGTCACCTTTAAACTTCAATCTGTAATTCTGAAAGTTTTGGTGTAGAAGCATCTACATGTTATAAAGCTGCCCATTTTTTTCTTTCAGCCGGCATTCAGTTAAGATCTTCCTCGGGTCTCTTTAGCTTTACACGGGACACATGTTCTTCCTCTTCTGTTTAAGTTTATAGCGGTGGATGGAATTATGGGGGCAGTTGATTGAATAATAATGCCTTAAATCGACCTAGAAGAAGAATGCACAACCTGGGATTGGAAAACACCGTATTAGATATTTCAATTACAAAATCTAGCTTAAAACAGAAATTTTGAGTATTCATATGAATTCATAGTGGATGTTTGTGATACGATTATATATAACTTGCTCTTTGGGTGTCAGGTCATAAGAGATTTACAAGTTCTCACGTTTCGGGTTTGTTTAGAGATTGGTGTTATTCCTTATAGTCAAAATCGTTGCAATTTACTCAAGGGATTCCTCATCCCTTTTTCTTTTCTTCATTAATACAAATTCCTAGTTCTATACCAAATAGAACAAGGTGAGCTTCATATTTGCATGCATAAACCATGAAGACATTGTAGATAATCATGGTGTATTCATACTTTTTTTTGTAACAAAACCACATCCTAAAGACGTTCCCAATTTGATTCTCATACCAGCAATCTATGAACACTCATGGTTTTAGCACGTTGTATTCACTTCACACAGATGGAGTCAATTGTTTTTGGCTTTATATGAATATTTTCCTGATATTCTTAGTTTCTCGACTATATATGGCTACTTAATGAGATACTTTTCTCATGGAATTTGTTGATTCATTATTCAGGTGTGTTAATTAACCAAAGTGCACCATCCGTATTATATACTTAGAGCCTGTTTTGAAACACTAAAAACAGCTTCTAAAATCACTTATTTTCAAAGTTATCTCTAACAACTTTTGAAAATAAGTAATCTAGAAGGTGTTTTGTAGAGTTTCAAAACAGACACTTAGGATCATGCCATGCAAGTAGAATATGTGTTTCCTGCTGCTGACTAGTATCTTCACTATATAGTTAGTAAAATGTGTGCTAAACTTGGATATTAATATTATACGGTGAGTTTGTAGAGTGGGTCCCATTGCTGACCTGACATCAGTGTCAATCCTTATAATTTGGTTTGGTACACGTGGCGTATGTAAGAACTTCCATTCCCGTTAACATGTAGTAGATGCATGTATTCATTATTTGTCTTTCTAATTATGGTAGAGTGCATCTTTGGTAACTTTGATTTTCAGGATTACTCTATCGTACTGATGCCTTGTGATTTTGTTCAGGAATCTTTGATGCCACAGAGAGATTGGCCAGTAGTTGGATGGAGGGAAGACGAAAAGAACGTGCAAACTGATTCGACTGGAGGATTGGGAAAGATATCTGAGCAGAAAGGCATACTAGGTCCTGGTCCAGCAGAGCTTCGATTTCCAGAAGCTCTTTGAATGTGCAGAGAAAGAAAGCATATCTGCACACAACCTTTGTAAACAAGCTATATCTTTTCTTATTCACAGATTACAAAAATAATATTTTAATTCTCTTTGTTACTGGTCTCTGGATGCTACTAAATATATGGGTTTTGGTTCAATGGAAACATTCATCTTTTTCTCCAAAGTTTTTTATATTAGATTGATGTGATGCTATTGTCATATTGTGGTTTTTTTTAATCATCACTTGTTAGAGAGATTTCTTCTCACAATTAAATTTGCATGGAAGAAATGGAGGATGGTTCTTGAGAAAAGTATTGGGAGGTCCTTGTATTTTCATTTGCATTGATAACTTTGGTTGTACATGGTGACAGGAACTTATTGATTTTAATAAATTAAAGTAGGTCAGTGAAATTCAAACTAAAATAAAAGATTTAGGAAGTAATATACAAAGGCCTAATATTCATTTTTCCTAAAAAAAAAAGAAGAAAAAAGTATCATCATGTTTATCTTATTTGAGTTTACACTTGCCTAAAAGTAAATTATCACCCCTACATATTTACCCAAGGTAAAGAAATAATTAAAAGATTACTTAAAAAAGGGGAAAATGCCCTTAAATGCTATAGTAAATCCCCAAGTAGTATTATTTATGTTAAAAAGTGTGTATAATTTTAAAGGTAATCAATTACAATTGTTTTTTCTACCATAAGTATACGACACATTATTTTATTTCGCTATACATTGGAATTGACATCATCATAAGAGGGGGACTACCTAAACTACAATTCAAAACCACACCGTAACCACAACATCCAAAAGAGAAAAAATATCACCCCATCACAAAGGGACACAAAAAGAAATAAATTTTCTCTCCTGTCTCGATATTACATTAGTTTTTAAACAAAATTGTAAAAAGTTATAAAATATAATTTGCATATGAATCTTAAATATTCCACCATTATGATATTCAAGATCTTATGGCTCTTGATCCAGATGATTTTCTTTTTCATTGAAAGAATGTAAATAGGTTTTATGAAAGAATTCATATCGTTCAAACAAAATAATTTATAGAATAAAGTGAAATTAATTTATTTAATTTAAATATTTTACTGAATTATCTTCTTAACTTGTCAACTCCATCATATAAGTAGGTTTACCAATTTAGTGAAAGTACAACTACTTAGGGGCGGGCGTTCGGTCGGTTTTGGACTATTTTTCAACCGAACCGAATTAACCGAATTTTATAATCCAGAAATCGAAATCAAACCGAAATTTTTGAAAATCGAAATAACCGAAACCGAAAAAATTGAAATATATTTCGGTTAAAACCGAATTTTTAAATATATTTCATAATTTATGTATAATCCAATTTTTCAAGTTTTTTTTAAATATATTTCATAATTTTATGTATGATCCCTCTCTCTAAATGAAACTAGGATTTTGAAAGAAAATTTAATAAATGTTATTAAAATAATTCATATATATTATTTATATAATATAAATATTATATATATTATATAATACATAATATTTTGGTTATTTCGATTTTTCGGTTTTTACTGATTCAAAACCGAACCGAACCGAAAAATTTCAGGTTATTGAAATTTTTAACTGAATTAACCGAACCAAATTAACCAAAATATTTCAATTCGACTAGAAAATTCAATTTTTCGAATTTTTGCCCACCTCTGCAACTAGTGTACGGGGGGGTTTGAATCATGAGGGGAGAGAACTTTAAGTCTGATAGCATGATAGATGGATTCATTATTCTCTCAACATTCAATCAGATAAATCAATACAATTTGATGCAATAACTAAAACTAATATTTTTTCCTACAATAAGCAATGGTTTTAAATCAATCTGAATTTAAATCAAATGTACACCAATCTGAATTTAAATCAATAAAATCTGATTCAGAATCGAGTTGAGCCAACCATACCTATTTTTTAAATAAATTTTTTATTCAAAATAAAATTACCATAGCTTTAATACAATAGGACTTGAAATCCTTGACAAATGGAAGGTTCACAGCAGTAATTTATGATTGATCTAGAAATAACTTTTTGTTATAAGACGAAATATTTATAAAAATATAAAATAAATTAGTCATGTAAGTAAAAATTAATTTCACACGTTGAATTAATTTATCCACTATGTTCACTAAAAAATATACAATCATCATTCTAAATTTTATCCAAATAATAAAATAAAATGAATTTCTATGTTATTTTAATTTCTTAAATATCATATGAATAAGCATTTCAATTAAATTATAAAAAACTAAAATAAAAATTATGCAATATATATAAATATATAATATCCAATTTTTATATAATGGTTCAACCGGTAGAATCAGTCCAATTCAATAACCAAACCAATTTTAAAAACATTGATAATGATAAGGAGGAATCGGAGCATTGTCAAAACTCAATTATCCATATTGTGTCATAAGGCAGACCAAAACAGAAACAGTAGTAGGCAGAGGGTAATGCAAATCAGAAGAAGAAAAACTCGGATAAATCTAATCTTGGAGCTCAATGATCTTAACCAGAGATGCATCACCAACTTTCTGGCAAACCACGACACGGTCGTGTGGTTTTATAATGCCAGAAGCCCTTCCGTAATCTAAAGCAACCTTTAGAACGGACTCGTTTGTTGCACTCCCTGATTCTGCCTGTGAAAATGGAGCATGAATGTGGATTAAATAGAAAAAAGCATGATGTTTCGAGATAAATCAAATCTAGAAAGTTGGACCTTACAAATTGTTGTTGATGATGATGATTTGAAGAAATGTTTGGATTGCAGAGTACATAATAACTTTTAGGGGGATTTATTTATAAGCAAAACATCTTACCGGATGCCGAGGATCTGCAAGCATTGGGAACAGACCTCTTACTATAAGAGATTGCCTTGCCTGCCATTAAACAAACTGGCCAATTAATATGCAGAAACAAAGAAAACCTGGCTAAACAAATTTTAATTGGGGTGGGGAGAGGGAGAGTACCTCAAAAGCACCACTAAAGGTCCAGCGGAGCTGGTTTGTCATCAGACGTGGAATGACAACAGATAAAACGGGCATAGTAGGTCTGTATTTAGCTATTAACCTGCATTATTGTTTAAAGGGCATCAGATCACTGCATATGCTTTCGTGAAGTAGGAACCTTTTTATATTTCTTTCGGGTTTTACTTTTCAATCAGATGAGTTGTTCAGTTGCAGATGGTGCTTCAATTCTTACCTACCATTCTACAAAAATTAATGCATGCTCCGATTATGTCATTATATATCCTAATTGGTGGAGTTGGGATAAGATATGAAACACCATTATGGCTAAGCCTATAAGATAAAGCGTGCAAGCACCAGGCAAAGATATTAAAGATTCAAATTTTAGAGAGAGATAAAGAACCTTGCAGCTCTTCCTGATGAAGTGAAACAGATAACGACAGATGCCTTTACCTTGATGGCAGCACGAACCTAGACCAACAAAGTGGTATTTTTAAACTCAAAACAGTGATTGTGCACCTGTGTATGATGCTTACAGCTGAAAAAAATGAGTTGAGAAAAAATAATGCAAAACTCTATAGCTACTTACAGCCGAGGAAGCTATTGACTCCAGGTGCGTCATTGGCTCGCCAACATACTTGACAGCCTTCTTGAAATAGAGATCCTGATTATATACCTTTTCTGCCTGCATATAGTATAGTAAGTCAACGGGTGCACTAAGAAGATTTCTCTCTGTTACCAGATTTATTTTATATAGCATTTATTAGTTTCTACAGAACATATTCCACTTTGTATAGGGTAAAATGTGTTCTCTTTCCTAAAAGTGATAAATAAGCAAGGGAGAATGCAGCCAAATAGCACCTCAGCGCAGATTTTACCGACTGTTGATATTGTCTCAACAGGGTATGACCCTCGCAAGGTTTCTGCACCTAAAAGAATTGCATCGGTACCTGAAAACAAGTGCAAATGACATTTGATTATATAAAATGTATAATTCGTACAGACCAATGTTTTTAAATATGAGGAACATTAAGGTGTCAATAGACACATAAAAATTTCATCAGAGAACAGAAAGATACCATCAAGTACAGCGTTTGCGACATCAGTTGCCTCAGCACGAGTGGGTCTCAAGTTGTTCGTCATGGAGTCTACAACACGAGTGATAACTGCTGGTTTTCCAGCAATATTGCATTTGTAAACAGCTTCCTTTTGGTATAAAAACACCTAAATACAGCAAAAGTATGTTAAAAAATAAGAACATTGAAAAACTTCAGGCGTTTTCTTGCAAGAAGTACACATTCTAGCTATCAACTACTCCCTCCCTCCCAGGACTACTTTCATAGTAGTCCTGGGCACGCGAACCAAGGAAAAATGAGTATGTGAGTGTAAAATTAAATAATAAAATAAGAAAAAGTGTATTTTGTTGACTTTTGTGAGTGTAAAAATTTCCTTTTTGGGTGTGTGAAAGTAGAATTGGGACGTCCAAATAAGGAAAGTGTGAAAGTAGTTTCGGGACGTGTGGAGTACTAACTTTTGGTAGAAGGTGCTTCTAAATTAGCAGCAGACGATCTAATATATCCAAATTTTGATTATTAACACTGTACAATGTGCTTCAGAGATTGAAGTATTTCAGCTTTTCGAGTCAAAGTGCAAACAATAAATCATGTATCCAAATTCACGTTAGACCTTCTCTGGTGGGAGATCAATTCCGAGATTTCCACGAGCAAGGATTATACCATCTGCTTCTTGGAGAATCTCATCAAAATGAGTCAAACCCTGTATGAGAATGAAGGGAAATAGGAGTGACAAAGAGTTAACTCTAAGATTTATGCATCTGCATGTGTGGAAGCTGTTTAGATATCTCGGACAGATTTCTTACCTCTACATTCTCAATCTTAGCAAAAATCTGGGTCTGACTAAGAGAACCCAATCCAGAAAGAAGCTCACGTGCCTGAATTAAAACACGAAATTAGTCCACTCATTCGATTTGCCTATATGCTTTTTCCATTTTGTTACAAAGGTTGCCCACATTATGGCTAAAAACCAATTCGAAGTGAGAACACTGAAAGAAAATGGTGCTTCAACAGGCTTACTTGTCTAACATCATCAGCACATCGAGCATAAGAAAGTGAAAGGAAATCTATCTTGTTTCGAAGTCCCCAAGTGGTAATAACCTGATAATTGTGTGAATTTTAGATGCTGCATAAACTATGGATAAAAATAAACATTTTACAATATATGCAAACAAATCTGCAATGTGGAACTAAATATTCTTTCGAAGCTCAGAATCAGGGAATGAGAACGAAACAATTCTATTATAGCATATACCTCCTTATCTTTATCAGTGAGGGTAGGAAGGTCGATGTGGATCCCAGAGACATGTAATGTGTACAATGGCCCAGACAATGTGGCAGAATTCTTGATCAGACAAACCACATCCTCGTCTTTCACATCTGATACCTGCGTACAAAAGAGCTCCATGATTAATGGCATGCATGTCCATGCTACTGCACTCATAAAATAAACTCACACTCAGATTTGTATATCAGTAATTCAAATAATAAGTTCTGAATAAAAATAAATAAAAAATTATGACTGAACTCCATGCAATCATTTTGATGCACCCATAGTAGTCAGCTAGTCGTGTGTTGATCAGAAACTAGTAAGATTGGTTAATGTAAGATTTCTGACAATCTAAAAATGAAAAAGATTAGGAAATGATATTCAAGTTATTTCCATACCTCCAACCAAACTGAAGTCGTTTCACTTCCAGTAAATAAGTATTGGCCAATGAATATGTCGTCCCCTTTTTTCACTGCCTACACAAGCAAAAACTTAGTTTTGATGATAGTTGAACTTCATCTCACATAAAATATCATTGAATGACAGACGTGGAACCAACATTTTTTTACCTTGGATAAACCACTAAAATTAATGGGAAGTAAATCTGAACTAGCTTGTTTATCTTGATCAGGTGTTAGGGTGACCAAGGAACCTTCTTGGAGCGAAATAGGGTGCTCTGATTTGTTGACAATTAACAGCTCTGGACCAACCGTATCAAGCATAACCTAATACAGTAGAATATTTTTAGAAAATTTGTAGCGAGATAAAAAGACAGATTATGTATGTTATCTTGAAAATTTTAACTGCCCTTCTGGAGTCAATGCACATCAAACTCACCGCACACAGTTTTTTTGTCCTCTTGATGGCCACTGATAAGTTCTCCAATGTTTCTTGGTGAAATTCAGCATCGCCCCATGAGAAATCAAATCGTGCAACTATCGAAACACCATAGGCTCTACGTCAGATCGACTCTGTTATCCTAATATCTAAGTTACTGATATTCTCTCTCATAAATTGGCAATCTTCAAATATTTGATACTCAAACCAAAAGTGGGACTAGTTTGGTCAAGAAAACAATGCCAAAGCATGGAACTAGCCAATGATACATCTCTAAGTCGAGCAACGTAAGAAATAGCTTTACCTCGTTACAGAACGACTGTAATCATAGCTTTGGATTCATGATAGTCCACATAGATGACTTGAAGAATGCATACCCAAATAAAGCCAGACAACTACTAAATAACCCTCATATTGCAACTAAAATAAAGAACCATCAAACAATCAAATAGCTACACGCAACAATAAACAAAAGTGTATAATGGAAATCACACCAGACATTCCAGCCCTGAGACAGCCCGAAATAACTTCGATAGACCGCGAATTCGGGCCTAGCGTCCCAACTATCTTTGTCATTGCCGTAAAGAAATTCTGCATAAAGACAATCACATCTTCACTCAAAAAATATCAATTCCACCGCATTACAAGATCAAACACTTGTTCGTTCCTCTGCAATTTAACTGAAAATTCTCCAAAACAGAAGCGGAGAAGAAAAATTCAATCAACTGGAAGTTAAATTAAAAAGTTAAAGGCATAGGTACCGGCTTAGATGGCTCGAGAATGGAAGCCATCCTAATAGGCTCTTCAAGGAGCAGGTAATTGGACACCATTTTTGACGCAGAAACACAGAGTGGAGAGTGAGATCTGTGAAGATGGATTGGGGAAAAATCGTGTCTGATAAAGGTAGCTGTGACTGTGAAGAATGATGAGACTGTGAGTGTGAGTCACAAGTCTTTCCATGTTCATACCAACCAGCACCAGTGTGCTGTCACTCTCTCATCACTTCTCTTGATTCAAAACTTTGGTTTATACTACGGAGACCCGGGCACGCGAATTAAGAAAGAAAATAGAGTATGTGAGTATGAAGTTAATTAATAAAATATAAAAAGTGTATTTTATTGACTTTTGTGAGTGTAAATTATTTCATTTTTAAGGTATGAAGAAAAAATTGGGACGTACCGAAATGAAAAAACAGGAAGAAAGAGTTGGGACGGAGAGAGTAGTATTGTTTTCTTTTTTGGAAGTTTATGCTTCAATAATTATCAATTTAAAATTCAATAACTTTCAATAAATCTAAATCATATATTTTTACTAAATTCATCGATTTAAATATATTATTGAAACAAATTGAATGAATTTTTTAGATTATAAATTTCAATCTTGTAGCCTCAAATTTAAATCTCTCCATCTAAACACAATCTTTATTATTCGTGGCAATTGATTTTAGTTGAAAGTTGAAACCAAATTTTTAGGGTGAGTTTATGTTGAAATAATGAGAATGTTTATGTTTCTTTTATTAAAAATATATTGTTATTTTTATTTGTATTTTTCAGTGAAGATATTATAATATTTTAAATATAAATAACAGAATATTATTTTAAAATGTATTTTTAGTTCAATATACATACAAGATTAAATCATATTTTTAAGGAATTGTAGCCATTTTTTTTCACGCATAAATTCAAACATTTTTACGGTGTTCAGGATATTTGTATCAGTCCCAAAAACTGAATTTACTCATTTCTAATTAATTTATTATTATCAAATTAGATTTGTTTACAGAAACCATATATATTTCTTTTAAGTGTCATTTTCTGACGTGTATTAGGTATTGACTCAATCGGTGGGAGCATAAACCAGCTGACTAAAAGTCAAAAAATTATTGCCAACCGATTTTATTTAAAGGGAAAATGACCCTCAATTTTTTATTTTTTTTGTACATTTATAACTTTTTTCTTTGAAAAAATAGTTAAATATGCCTCTCAATAAATGGTAGAGGATTAAATACCGAGCACACTCATATAAATCATTTTACAATGTAAAATATATCATATTAAAATTTGCAGGTCCTTAATCGTGTTGAGTCGGATATGGATAAATTTTTTTTCTAAAATTTTTGCAGATGTAATTCCAAATTTTTTCGCTTCTAAGTATGTTACAATTTGGGCAAATGAATGTTATTATTAGAGAAAATGTGTTACAATCAGATTAAATATTTTTTTATATATATTCATTTATTTTTGTAGAAATAACATTTTTTCATACAATCTTATTGAAAATATGTGTTACTATAAGAAAAAAAATATTATTTTCCATAAATATTTATGAACATATAATATAATTTCTTATAGTAATACACATTTTGTTCTTGTATTATATGAAAAATTATTTTTATATAAAAATATGAGATAATTATCATAAAGGCTTTAAGTAGAGAACAAAGGCAAAGTATTATATAAACCAATTTTATGATATAAATCACTTTATGATACAAGGTTTATATTTATAAATATATTTTTTTGCCTTGTTAAAAAGTGGTTCATGATATGAACTACTTTCACACAATACCTACTCGAGAACAAATAACAATAGAAGCTCACCATTTTTTAACATTACACGGAGGGCCAAGTCTGACATGAGATCAAAACTTAATAATTACTCTCACTCATAATTCAAGTTTCTCTCTCTCGATTCTCTCAATTCTCTCTCTTCTCTCTTAATCCTGAGTCTTCTCTTTCCACTGCCGGAAACGCACACTAATTCGCCATCCTCAACCACTCTGTCAACTGCCTGAAGCGCCTTCGTTCTCGATCGATGGTGACGGCGACAAGAATGAGAGGTTCGATGACGGCTGTTATCGATTCCAGTGGTGGAGAACGCGACAGGGGATTCTCTATTATACTCAATGTCTTCTCCGGCTTCAACAACCTCTCTGCCTCGACAGGGAATTCTCTTTTATACCCAAATTTTTTACAGCGGTGAAATCTAGGGCATCGACTGAGGTGGTGAACGGAGTTGATTTTGGATTTTTTGAGTTTTATTGAAGGCATTTTGGGCGAAGGAGACAGCGTAGATGGTAGTGAGTAACAACTGTTTCAATTTTGGATGCGCTTGGTAAGTCTGACAGGCTTCTGAAAAAAAAAAAGGATTATGGGAATTACTGACGTTTGGTAGCCATAAAATCATTTTAACGGGGCTCGAGAAATTGTTTGGCCCGTGGAATTAAATCTTGAAAATCACAGTTTCTTTTCAATAACCCCATCGCGCCCTTTACCCCACGATACATTTTCAGATGAATTTTTTGTAAAGCCAGGTAGGCTCTCTCTCTCTCTCTCCCTCTCCCTCCCTCTCCTCTGCGACGATGAAAGCCCCGGCACCCAGGTAGGCTCCGATCTCTCTCTCTCGCCCCCTCTCTCTTTCCTCGGTGAAAATGAAGAAAGCACCGCTGTCTTTCTCTCGGTGAAGATTATGGTGGAGTTTCCACAGATCCAAGCGCTGGGGTTCAATGGAGTTTCCATTGATTCAGGCGGTGGAGTTTCCATTTATTCAGGCACTGGGTTTGATAGAGTTTCCATTGATTCAGGCAAATTTGATGATGAGTTTCCATTAATGGAGTTTCCATAGATCAGCGGCGGAAAGGGCTTCACGGTGATGTAAACAGGGGTTGGGCAAATTCCGGCGGAGCTTCAGTTTATGTTACAGGTCCGGCAATGGTGCGACTAACTATTTTCAATTTCAGGATTTTTCATTTTCAATTTTTGTATTAAATTGTTGAATTGTTATTCTATTTTTGTAATTAGTATATATTCCTTGTGTTGAATTGTTCTTCTATTTTTGTGATCATTGTATATTTCTGTTGTAGATTTTTACAGATTTTTTGTGATTCAAAAGATTTAATCAAATGGTAATATTGTATTTTTAATGTTTTTCTGTGAGATAATTTTAGATTAATAAAAGCCCGTAGTAGAAGCCCAATTATAAGCCCACCCCAATTTCACATAAAAGAGCAGCCCCAATATATACCTTTTCAACTCTATTAGATATACCCACTTCAATTGTACCCACTCTATTTTTGAAGTCCTTTTTATCACAGTTTAGTCAATAATTTGATAAAAATATACTCCTTCCGTCCCAAATTTGCATCCTATAACGGTCCATTTGTACCATAAATTATGTACAAAAGATAAAAAAAAAATTTATCGGTACATGTTAGTTGTTAATAATTCCAAGAATAAACTCCTAGTCAACCTTATATCTTTCATCTCCAATTCGTTCCTAGAGGGAATCAAAACCGGGTCACTCACTCAAGTGAGGAGCCCGGTGGCCAGGTGAGCTAGCCCACCTAGTTATGTACAAAAGATAATAACCTTATCTTTTCTTAATAAAAAAATTATTACAATTCATACCTTTTTAATTGCATCCTACCAAACAACAACAATAAATCTTATCTTGACCTTGTTGGACTGGCGAACTAATGTAATTAGTATATGAACAATCGTCAAGGTTTGGCAGGTCGCCAGGACCCGCCTGGATCCACGGAGGTCCGGAGCTCGCCCACCTGGGGGCAGCTCGCCCACGCAGCTCGCCCAAGAGGCTTGCCCCTACCCCCACGAGGACCTCGCCCAGGTCCGTCATCGCATGGCACCCAGAAAATCACACAAGGCGTTGGAGCTCGCCTGTAAGCTTACCCAGGAGCTCGTCTTGTAGCCTGTTAGGTCCCGATGGTTGCACTCTTTTTCCCTCCGTCCGGTTTATCCACAAGGGTGGTTTACAACGAGGTTTTTAATGAGGTCCATCTAGTCTAAGGCATAGTAGTAGGATGAGGCATGATAAAGGAAGCAGTGTGAGAGACCAAGACGAGGGTAAGGAACCCTCGTCAACACCGGAAGCCACATAGGCTCGTAAGGTGTCGTCTCACACTCACACACCTATAAATAAGACCTCTCTTGTACTATTCACGCAATTTTCTGAAAATTAATACAATCCCTACTGCAATATTTCTCTCTCTAAACTCTTTACTCTCCCTCCTCATATTACAACCAAGAACACAAATTCTTGGATTATTGTTTGATGGAATTAACATGTTATAACTAGCCACATAACAAACACGATTAACAAATTCTATCAACAATTTGGCGCTAGAAGAAGGGTCGTGCCCTTGAACCTGAAAAAATTAAAAATATCAAGAACAAAAAGTTAGGGTTTGTTTGAAGATTTGAAGATTTGAAGGTGTTCTTGATAAAACTCAAGAACACTTGAAGATACACATACATCTTCATCCCTTGAACGAAGAACCCAAATTTCCGGACAAAAACCTGAATTTTTGGATTTCACGAAATCGGTCCAGAAAAAGTTTTCAAACGCGCGCGTGCACACGAATAAACCGAATTTTGGACAATTCGTCACACGCGAGGCTAGATGAAAACTTGCACAACTCCGCCTAAGCTGGACGACAACCACTCCGGCGACCTCCACCACTCCGGCGACCTCCCTCCACTTCGACGCCCTTCAGCAAGTTACCCCCTCCGAAACCCAAAAATGGCTAACACTCAAGCCGCCAAGGGACAGGCCTCCGCAGCTGCGGGAAGGTCTAAATGGGGTGATCAAAACCAGGCCGAGGTAGAGACCTCACGCCAGGTGGTGGAGACATCACAACCACCTCCCCAGAAGAGCACCGCAGCTCCGCAAATTGCGGTGACCCAGGAAGACTTGGCCCCCGCTTTGAGGGACCTGGTCAGCAATCCTGACGAGCTCCAACGCACCATCGCGACACTGCAAAGGTTGCAGCAGCGACAGCAGGACGAGCTCGCCCTAGTACCCAGGCGAGCTCCAGCCGTCGAAACCAGGGAGCAGACCAGGCCCACCCAGGGCACTCAAACCAGGGGGGACTACAGCGTACTCCCCACCGAGCAGGAGGCGAGCTCGGCACAAGCTCTCCAGCGCAGGGAGAGGACCGGCAAAGCCAAGATGGTGGAGGAGGGTCCCGCTCCTTACACTGGAAGGGAGTCGGCCTACACCGGGGCATCTGTCACCCACCAATCTCAAAGGAGGGAAGTCCTCCAAGGCCGCCTGGGCCCGAGATACGAAGAAAATGAGCGTACGGCAGTCCCAGCTGCGTCCCATGGGGACTCCGACCAGCAGCCACGCAGGTCAGCCCACGAAAGGCTGAGGAGGCCCGCCACTGACCGGTTAGGCCCCCACGGCGGACGCCAGTTCCTGCCCGCCACTGAGAGGTCACCCCAGAGTGAGGCACCTCGGGGACGTGCATCCGCGAGACGCACGACCTTTGAGCACCCTCCGCCGGAGGTGACCCGAGATGACGAGCTGGCCTCACTGAAAAAGGCCGTTGAAATGCTACAAGCACAAGTAGCTGCCAAGTCTGGCGGACCTGACGCCACGACTCTCCCCACCTCTCCATTGGCACCTGCCATCCTCCGAGCACCGGTCCAGAAGAAAATTCAATTCCCGGTGATGTCCGCATACGAAGGCGAATCGGACCCAAAAGTCCACCTGACCAAGTACGCGGATTTCATGATTTCGGTCGGCGCCACCGACTCCACCCAGTGCCGGAACTTCCCGCTGACCCTAGGGGACCGAGCTCACCGCTGGTTCTCTTCACTCGCCCCGGGGTCAATCTGCTCATTTGGCCAACTCTCACGGGAGTTCCTGGCCCACTTCTCTGGGTTCGGATCTTACCTTACCCAGAAACACCGGCTCGCCAACATCCACCAGGGAGAGAGCGAGACCGACCAGCAATACCTGGAAAGGTTCGACAAAATCCAGCTGGAAGGCGAGCCAGTGAGTGAGGACACCAAGGTCGTTGCAGCGATGGCCGGACTCAGGAGGGGCACCGACCTCTGGAAGGAAATGCACCTCGCATGTCCCAACACTTATAGCGAATTCCGCCACAAGGCGGGGGTGTTTGTGGCTATGCAGGAGGCACTACTGAAAGAAACGGGAAGAAGTCCGGGGGCACCTACAAAGCTCCCCGGAACTTGAAGGCCTTTGGCGAGGGAGACGAGCTCAAAGAAAAGCTCAACCAGGTCCTCACTGTCTCCGTCGACCATATCTTCACTGCCGTCCAAGGCAAGGCCATGCTGGAGGAGCCAAGGCGGATCCGCCAGGACCGCACGAAGCTCAACCCCAACAAGTTCTGTGCCTACCATCAGGCCATCGGCCACTTCACCAGCGAGTGCCGAGACCTCCTCAAGCAACTTTGGAAATTTTATGAGGAGGGGAAATTGGCTGAGTTCGTGAAGAAGGCCCCAGCTAAGAGACCGAGGTTCGAGAGGAGGGCTACCTCCGATGACGAGGAGGAGGAAGCAGACCAACCTGGTCCCCATCATAGATGGAGGGCACCTCCCCAACCTCAGCAAAACATGGAGCCGACTCGGGAACTCTTGGTTCTTGAGGAGGAGATCGGAGCTGCAGGAGGTCTCCAGGACGGGGGATCCTCCATATCTAGGAGAAAGAGGAAGGCCGAAATCCGGGCCATAAATCAAGTCCAAGAAGGCAGCTCCGGCCTCAGGTCCGTCTCACAGTTCGCTGACGAGCTGACATTTTCTTCAGCGGACCTGGAGGGGGTACTGATGCCCCACAATGACTCGTTGGTGATAACCGCCGACATCATGAACGTCCGAGTTCACAGGCTACTTGTGGACACCGGCGCATTCACCAACATTCTCTTCAAATCCACCTTGGATGCTTTAGGTGACTTTGAGTCATATCTGGAACCTATCAATGCTAGGATAGTGGGGTTCGGGGAAGCTGTAACCGTCCCACTAGGTAGTGTTAGGTTGAGCGTCCAGCTTGTATCGGCTGAGGACCCCGAAAGGAGACTGACTAGGCTCATAGATTTCTTAGTTGTCGACCAGCAGTCCTCCTACAACGGGTTCCTTGGTCGTCCGTTTATTAATGAATTCAAAGTGGCGTGTTCGACCTACTACTACTGTTTAAAATTCCCAACTCCAAAAGGTGCCGGAACTATAAAAGGTGACCAGAAAAAGGCCCGATAGTGTTTACTCCAAATGAAAGATGGTCAGGTCAAAAAAGCGGTGACACGAGTCCAAGTCCTTGAAGAGGACACACAGATTCCTGCAAACGAGCCAAACATCCTGGACGTCATCTCGGTCGAAACTGAGATGATGGAGGTAGGCGATTTGTCAGAAATCAACCAAGGCAATGGACCTGTGCAAGACACACAACCGACACCAATGGAGGACTTGGAAGAAACCCAAGTGTTGAGACCTGCGTAGGGGTCGGCACCTGCGCAGGAGCAGCAGCCTACTCCCATGGAGGTAGCTGATGAGGCCCAAGGTGGGGGAACTGCGGCAGGTCAAGAACCAACACACATGGACGTTGACCCAACTCCCCAAGTCACCACACCATCCCAAGCTGACAGACCACCGGAGGTGTTCACAATCGACAAGCTCGCCCAAGCTGAAAGCCAACCCGATGACCTCGAACCGCGCATAGGCCACGAGCCCACGCAGATGTCACAAGGGGAGTGGGACGAGTTCATCAGCGACCCGAGGTGGAAAAGTCAGAAGAGAAAAGCAACCCCCATGGAAGAGTTGACGGCACTCCCGGTGGACCCGGAAAGGGACTTAGAACTTTTTATCGGTTCTGAGTTACCTGAACCGTACCGGTCGAGGATGGAGCTGTTCTTAATGACCAACCTGGACGTGTTTGCCTGGTCCCACGAAGACATGACGGGGATTTCGTTGGAACATGCTTGCCACAGACTTAACATAGATCCGACGAGGAGACCCGTACGCCAAAAGCGAAGAAAGTATGGACCGGACAAGTACGCAACTCTAACAGTGGAGGTGGAGAAGTTGTTAGACAACAAGCTCATCAAGGAAGCTTTGTGTCCGCAGTGGGTTGCGAACCCCGTCCTGGTGAAGAAACACAATGGGACGTGGAGACTCTGCATTGACTTCACGGACCTGAACAAAGCATGCCCGAAGGACAACTTCCCACTACCTCACATTGACCAGCTGGTGGACAGCACTGCAGGCCATGAGATGATGACATTCATGGACGCTTTTGCGGGCTATCACCAAATAGCTCTACACCCAGATGACCAGGAACACACGGCGTTCTACACCAACAAGAACATGTATTGCTGGGAAAGGATGCCGTTCGGACTCATCAACGCCGGAGCTACCTACCAAAGATTGGTGAACAAAATGTTTGACCAACACATCGGCGAATCCATGGAGGTGTACGTGGACGACATAGTTGTCAAGAGTTTGAGAAAGGAGGACCACCTGGACCACCTGAAACAAACCTTCGACATACTGCGCCACTACAACATGAAGTTGAACCCCAAGAAGACCAGCTTCGGCGTACACTCTGGGAAGTTCCTGGGGCACCTAGTTAGCCAGCGGGGGATTGAGGTCAACCCAACACAGGTCCAGTGCATAATTGAGATGGGGATACCCGATTCCGTCCAGAAAATTCAAAGACTAACCGGGTGCATGGCGGCCCTAAACAGATTCATCTCCAGGTCCGGCGACAGAAATCGTCCATTTTTCAAGGCAATTAAAGCAAACACACGGAGGTACAAAGAGGCGGCCAAGGCCAACAAGCTCCACCTCAAAAACCACTTCGTCTGGACAAATGAATGCCAACGAGCCTTCGAAGATATCAAAACATACCTGGCGGATACACAGGTTCTGTCTAAGCCAATACCTGGAGAGAAGCTGTATCTGTACCTAGCCGCGTCGGAGGTGGCCATCAGCTCTGTCCTGGTCCGAGAAGAGGCGAAAACACACCTACCAGTGTACTACGTGAGCCAAGTCTTACATGAAGCTGAGTTGCGGTACACCCCAACAGAGAAGCTAGCGTATGCACTGGTGATGAGTGTTAGAAAATTGAGGCCATACTTCTTTGACCATCCTGTAGAGGTGCTGACAACGTTCCCACTGCGTCAAATACTACAGCGCCCAGACACTGCCGGACGCCTGCTGAAATGGTCGCTGGAGATTAGCCAATACGGTATAACCTACGCACCCCGAACAGCGATCAAGGGACAAGCACTGGCCGACTTCATCGTCGAGCTAACTTTCCCACAAGATCCGACGAGGGGGCGTATAGCTCCGTGGTATCTCTACGTGGAGTGGTCATCAACTAGCATGGCAGCATGCGCCGGCATGGTCCTGATCAGCCCAGACAGACAAGTCTTCACCTCCGCAATTTGGTTCGACTTTTGAGCAACCAACAATGAGGCGGAGTATGAAGCGTTGATAGCAGGACTTAGGCTATCATTAGCTGTGGGGGCAACCAATCTTCAAGTTTTCGGAGATTCCCAGCTAATAATATCCCAAGTCCGGGGGGAATATGAGGCAAAAGACCAGCAGATGATGACCTACCAGAAGATAGCCGCGCATCTGATCTCGATGTTTACACAAGTTTACATCAATCAAATACCGCGGCTAGAAAACACACAAGCAGATGCTCTAGCCCGGCTAGCTACTAGCAACGGCGAAGCCGAATTCACGGAGGTTGTGATCACCACACTGAAAAACCCCTCGACGTCCGATTACAAGATAAATCAGACCTCGAGTGGGGGGCAAGAGGATAGTGAAGATGGTGAAGATTGGTGCACTCCAATCCGAAAATACTTAGCAGACGGAACAACCCCCGTGGACACCTGGGAAGCTAGCCGGCTAGTAAAGCAAGCTGCCAGATATACGCTGCTGGATGGCCAGCTCTATAAACGTGGATTCTCTCTACCCCTACTCAAATGCCCAACTAAGAAGCAGGGGTCCGAAGTGTTAGAAGAAATTCACGAAGGAATTTGTGGGAGTCACGTTGGGGGGCAAGCATTGGCATATAAGACGATCAGACAGGGCTACTACTGGCCCACTCTTCGCAAGGATGCCATCAGCTTCGCTCGAAGGTGCCGAAAGTGCCAACTTTTTGCACTTAACATCCACTCCCCAGCCAACCAGCTTAAGTCAGTTTTCAGCCCATGACCTTTCGCGAAATGGGGTATCGACTTGATCGGCCCATTTCCACCTGGTAGAGGCGGTGTAAAGTTCGCTGTTGTAGCAGTAGACTACTACACTAAGTGGGCTGAGGCCGAAGCTCTCACAACCATAACCCAAGAAAGGATGATCGACTTCATTTGGAAAAACTTGATCTGCAGGTTTGGACTCCCGCAGTCGGTCATCACTGATAATGGAAGGCAGTTCGACGGACAGAAGTTGAGGGACTTCTGCAGTTCATGGAACATCAAGAAGCACTACTCAACTCCATATCACCCCCAGTCGAACGGCCAAGTCGAGGCAGTGAATAAGATCCTGAAACATATATTGAAGCTCCGCCTCGAGGAAAAAAGGGGAGCTGGGCAGACGAACTCCCGGAGGTCCTATGGTCCTATAGAACTTCCTATAGGGGCAGCACCAGGGAGACCCCGTTTGCCCTAGCCTTCGGGACTGAAGCCGTAGTCCCGGTAGAGGTCCAGAACAAAACTTGGAAGGTGGTGGGATATGATGAAGAAAAGAATGATGAAGCCTTAGCAGTAGAAAAAGATCTGATCGAAGAGACCAGAGCTTCATCAGAAATGAAAAACGCCACCTACAAACACAGAGCGGAAGAATATTACAACTCTCAGGTCCGAGACCGAAAGTTCAAGGTCGGAGACCTGGTGTTAAAAAAGAAATTGATGGCCCCACCAGGTGTATTCGGTTCAAATTGGGAAGGACCATTCCGGGTCACTGCAGCGTGGCCGAACGGTACCTATGATCTAGAAGACGCAGAAGGTAAAGCTTCGTCATACACCTGGAGCTCGGCACATCTAAAAAAGTTCTACCAATAGACTAGAATTCTGTAATAGACTAGTCGAAGGTTGGCATCAGACATGTAGATGGCAACCGATGTAAATTACGTTGCTGAAAAAATTCTGAAAAATTCCCAAGTGTTTGGACCTGTGCAGCTCCCCAACCAGGCGAGCTGCACCAAGTCGCGCACTGCTCCTGGTAGCTCGCTAAACCTAGCTCGCCCACTTGCTCAAAAAATTTGCAATGCGCAAGGACCAAGGTCCCAAACGTTGTAATTAAATAGCTCGAAGGCAAAGGCCAAAGTGCCCAAGGTCGCGAAGGTACCCTTCTTAAAGGGTTGCTAAGCACCTACTGCCACAAGTTAGAATAATTCGCGAAAAAGACAGAAACGTCTAAGGCAAGGTTCATGAAACCCAATGGCCCAACTTGAATCAATCGAAGTGCAGTTCGCCGCCCTAAGTAGCCTAAGACGAACGATTCGCGGCCCTAAGTGGCATAAGACGAAGAATACGCACTCTCAAAACAGAGGTACAATTCGTAGTCGAAAGTGACGTAAAACGAATGATTCGCTTCTCAAAGTAGAATAAGACGAACAATTACGTACCAGGAAAATAAACAAGAACGAGCTATTTTAAGAAATTATAACGTAAAAGCGCAAAAACATAAATGAAAAAAGTTGGACAAAAAATGCTCGACTTATATTCAAAAGGATACTTAAGAGATTTTCAAGCCAAAAATATACTTGAAAAAATCCTAAGTGTGAGTAGTGGTGCTGGCCACAAAGGCCGACCAGCTAGCCGTCTTTGAATTACAAAAAGCTCCTTCTGGGCGAGCTGCACGTGCCCGGCGAGCTAAATCTACTTGGACAAAAAGTAAAGACTACAAAAATGGAGCTCCTTCTGGGCGAGCTCCGCAACCCGACGACCTACTACAACTTGGAAAGTAAAAGCTAGTCTAAGAAAACAAGGAAAAGCCTAAGTCTCGGGGGCATCAGCAGGGGCGGAGGCGACCTCGGTGGGGATAGGGGTGGCCTGGGCACCAGGAAGGGCAAGTTCGGCCTCTGAAGTGATGTTGCCAGTAAGCCCGCTGGCATCGAACTCGCCCAGATTTAGCATGGCATCCCCACACGCCTCTTGGAGTTACTCCATAGTGGGCGGAGTCCGCTCCTCTTGGTCGGTGAACTCCGTTTCGCCCAGATTCAGTTCCGGCACTGGGATAGTATTGATAATCTTGAACCGTGCCGGAACAAAATCCAGTGGAATTCCAAGTTCGGGGAGGTCGCCAATATCCAGCTCGGCATCATCAGGGGAGGGGACCCTGTCCAAGAATTCTTTAAACTCACCCACTACCGCCTTTACCTCATCATCATGATGGGCTCGCGCCCACCAGAGGGCCCTTAGAACCTCGGCGTAACATTGCACGAAGCCCCGATCCGAGGCCTCGGCTCTTGCAGCTACCAAATCGGCCGAGGAGGCAGCACTGTTGCATAGTTCGGTGACCTCAAGGGCCTTCGCCTCCAATTCGGCCCTTAGCCTCTCGCACTCGGCGTTGGAGCTCTTCACCAGACCCCGCTGCAGTGCGAGGTCTTTCTTTGTAATCCCGTGGCTGCCGACCTCCTGGGCGAGCTGGGTGGCGAGCTCCTCTTCCTTCGCCCTTATCCTTGCCTCAGTCTCCTCCTCGAGCCGGGCGAGCCGGCGTTGGACGGTCTCGAGCTGCTGAAGGGCGCTTTGCTCAGCGGCCAGCGATGCCTCGGCCCGTTCCTCGGCGAGCTGCGCCTGTTTCTTCGCTTTGTCAGCGGAGTCCGCCAGCGCCAGCATTCGCTTGTTCCTATCGGAGCTCGGCAACCTGCTCGAGGGCCTTTTGATTGGTGAGCACCAATCTACTCGCATAGTGGCCCGAGAGAAGGAGGTTCTCCCTCAGGTCCTGACTGTTAATGCCCGCCACCAACGGGGTCGTCCAATGCCTAGGCATCTCGCTCACAGCGTCCCGGGCTATGCCCGGAGGGAGATTCCGCATCAAAGTGAGAGAGCGAGATCGCTCAAAGGCATGCAGAACCTCGTGGCGGTTCGGGAAGGCGATTGGAGCATAACTGCAAGATCAAAACAGATGAAAACTGTTAGAAAAATAAAGGATTGAAAAGCAATGAAAGTCAATTGGGCGAGCTACTTACTGAGCTCGGTCAGGATCCCAACCCAGTAGCGTGTCGTCGGTGGTCTGCACCCCGAACGGAGAAGGCGAAGGGGGCGAACTCCGAATGGGTGTGGCCGCCAGCGGGGCGGCGGATTGGACAGAGCCCCCCTGTCCTGACCTCGCCGAGGTCCTCTCAGCCCGGTCAGACTCCTCGTCAACCAGGCCGGTGAACCTCGTTCTTTTGCGAGCCGGGGGATCATCCTCTCCAGCTCGGGAGCCACCACCACCTTGGGCCCCCCTATTTCCTCGACCTCGCTCGGAGGGGGCAGCAGCTCGTCCTCCACCTCGCCCGGCTCGGGCGACCTCCGATTCCTTGGACTTATCAGGAGCCTTGGCTTTCTCCTTTTGGGCTCCCGACCCACCTGCCTCACCCTTTTTGGAGGCGAGCTCTGCCTTCTTGCTCGCCTCCAGCGCGAGCACAGATGGCGGGGCGAGTCTATTGGGGCGAGGTGGGCCCATCTCAAATCGCTCTTTCACGAGTTGATAGGCCTCGGGGACCTCGGCGATCGGGATGGCAACGAAGCTACCACTTGTACAAAAAATACAAATGTCAGCATGAGGGACGGGCTACCCCCCCAATAGGCGAGCTGCAAAGAGTTAGACCTGGGAGCTCGGGACCTTGGATGTCAAGGTGGTGCGGTAGTGTGAGGAGCCCGGCGAGCCGCAGGCAATGGTGCGCGCACAGATGGGCGACCTGTCTGTCCTTCTCGCTTCTGAAACAGCAAATGGTGCGCACCTCGTCGAACTGCTCCGACACTTTAGGCCTACCCCGGCTGGATTTGTGTCGCTTCGGAACTGCAAAGGAAAGGAAATTAGAATTAGTATATCTAATTCAACCCACGCACACCGAAATAAGCGACCTACTGCTGGCTTCCCCATATCCCCCTGGGGTGGGAATACGGTCACCCCGTCCATGATACGTGCTGGAGGCTCGCCAATCTCCACCGATGAAGAAAAACTGCTTCTTCCATTCACGGACTTTATTGGGCAGTTCCCCAAGAAATTTCTCCCCTGGACGAGCTTTCAGGTAATAATACCCCGCGCCGTCCTGCGCCCGCTTGGTCACGGCGAAAAGCTCGCCTAGGTCCGCTGAGGTTGTAGCGTTCTCATAACCCTCCAACCCAAAAACAGACAGGGCGGCGAGGAGGTTGCTCCATGCATTCGGTGTGAGCTGGGTGATGGCCAGATTATTGTCAGCAAGGTATTGGCCAAGGATCGGGTGCAGCGGCAAAGTAAGCCCGGCCCTCAGGACATCTACGTTCAAGGAGGTCATTCCCTCAGGAGGTGCGTCGGCCCGCTCATCCTTCATCGGGGCATACATAAAAATATCCAGTGGGATGCGATACTCCCTGCGTATAATAGGCAGGTCGCATTCATCGATAAGGCTCACCACCTTGCCAGCCTTGTACTCAGAAGGGATTACTTCTTCCAGGTCGGCGGGGTCAGCGCGAGGTGCCTGATTCGGACAGGGGAAGCTCGCCGCGTACTCGGCGATATACTCGTTCCAATCAAATGGGTGAGCCACCTGGGCGGGGACTTGGTACTCAACCAGCTGAGGTTCCGGAAAACCGATGCGGTGGAACCATTCGAGCGTGACCTCCTCCAGCTCGCCACCCTCCTCACCGACCTCGGCAGCGCCCTCCTCAACCTCCTCGGGTCCCTTGTTGCCGCTGGCAACTCTTTCCTCTCGGGCGACCTCACCACCTTCCTCCCATACCTCACGGTACACGGAACTGAAGGCTCCTTTCTCCGGATCGGGACGTAGCTCGCCAGGCAGCTCGCCAAGTGGCTCGCTGGAGACCTGGCGGGCTACCGAGGTCGCCTCGGAGCTGGAGCTGATCTCCACGTACGAAACCCGAGGTGGCTCATCCTCAATTATGGGCCGTTTATCAGGATTCCGGTCCGACAGGGTTCTACTCGAAGAGCGTATCGACATGGTCTCAGAGGAGTTCAAAGGTCCCAAAGTCCAAAGTCCAGTAGTCCAAGAGTCAGGGAAATGTAAAGTTTCTCGGTGCAATCCACGGTCCAAAACCCCGTAATCCAGAAGAAACAACAAAAAAATCAAATAAAAGATAGAAGAGAAGGGAAAAGAAATCGAATCCTACCTTGAATAGCCTTTGAAAATCCGTCGAGCACAAGAAAAATCGGTCATCGGGAAAGCTCTGAGAATTCGAAATGCAAGAAGTGAGAAAATGAATCCATTTCTCCCTATTTATAGACGTCGGGGCGAGGTGCGATATTCACAGAGTATAGGGACCTGTTTGCAAGAAATTTGAAAGTTGATATGATTGTGGGCGGGAACCGAGGTCTCAAAAGGCGTGCATGACCCCTGGATTCCCGCACCACGACGACCAGGGATAACCGCCCTCACCGAGCTCGCCTCATAGCTCGGCAATCACCCAGAGATAGTTCGTCGAATTTCAAGTTCTCCAGCTCGCCTGCACATTTGACGAGGTCATGACACATGCGAGCTGGGGGGCAAATGTTGGACTGGCGAACTAATGTAATTAGTATATGAACAATCGCCAAGGTTTGGCAGGTCGCCAGGACCCGCCTGGATCCACGGAGGTCCGGAGCTCGCCCACCTGGGGGCAGCTCGCCCACGCAGCTCGCCCAAGAGGCTTGCCCCTACCCCCACGAGGACCTCGCCCAGGTCCGTCATCGCATGGCACCCAGAAAATCACACAAGGCGTTGGAGCTCGCCCGTAAGCTCACCCAGGAGCTCGTCTTGTAGCCTGTTAGGTCCCGATGGTTGCACTCTTTTTCCCTCTGTCCGGTTTATCCACAAGGGTGGTTTACGGTGAGGTTTTTAATGAGGCCCATCTAGTCTAAGGCATAGTAGTAGGATGAGGCATGATAAAGGAAGCAGTGTGAGAGACCAAGACGAGGGTAAGGAACCCTCGTCAACACCGGAAGCCACATAGGCTCGTAAGGTGTCGTCTCACACTCACACACCTATAAATAAGACCTCTCTTGTACTATTCACGCAATTTTCTGAAAATTAATACAATCCCTACTGCAATATTTCTCTCTCTAAACTCTTTACTCTCCCTCCTCATATTACAACCAAGAACACAAATTCTTGGATTATTGTTTGATGGAATTAACATGTTATAACTAGCCACATAACAAACACGATTAACAAATTCTATCAACAGACCTTATTGCTAAAATGTTTCTCAAGGCCTGTCTTGGCCTCTTTTCCCATCTTAACTACCAAACGGACCCTTAGGGCAAATTTTTTTTTAATTTCACTCTGACATTTTATAATTTGAGCCAAATAACTAACCAGATTTTTTGTAGTGTAATGGGTTTCATTAAATTTTTATGTTTTTTTTTTATATTTGGGGTGATGACACTGGGTTTGTTGATACTGTGTTTTGTTCATCTTTTTTGTTTTGTGCATTGGAGCTTTTCTGTTTCAATTTGGTAAAATATTGAAAAATACACTAATAGGATTATTATACTTGGTAATGCTTGGGATCCTTCTCTTTTTTTTCATTTGTTCTAATGTTTGAATGTGAGTTTTTATCATCGATTTCATCGAGAAATTATGTAAATATATGTGGCCAGAAAAGAGACGGAAAAGTACAATAAACATTACTATAGTATAATACGAATCATAGTGGTACATAAGCAATAGTACAATAATTTGTTCAATAATACATACGCGTAATCAATAGTACACATCACCGGAATTATTATCGACAAGTATCGTTGATAAACCAAGGTAATAACGAGATGTGATGGGCACAGTACACAATGTGACGTGAACAGTGACACACGTCACATCAATTGTACCTTTTGTCAGTGCATTAAATGCTCAAATAGTAGCCGATGTATAATTATATGAACTATAGTACACCCGTTTAGTCACAAGTATACACATAAGCTCAATAGTACACAATGGCTTTTTTTGTACACAATGGCTTTTTTTGTCCCTCGGCGAGCTTCTCTGCGAGCTTCACTACCTTGTGCCATTTTGGAGTAATGTGATGGGGGACTTCAACTTGGTCTTCCTGGATGTGGGCGAGCTTCCCTATTAGTAGGGCGAGCTCTCCTGCGAGCTTCTCTCTCTTGGTCTTGGTCAGCCATTTGACTTTGTCATAGGGTGTCTAGGCGAGCTTCTTTCATCTCTGTAAGTCTGGGCGAGCTTCCCCAGGTTGACTTTGGTCAAAGCTGGTGACGTGTCTTCTATGCAAATCGGCGACCTACTTAGCCTTGGTCAACTAATCTTGTAATTATCCTCGAGTAGTTCGCCTATCAACAACCACAAATTAGCTATCCTTCTTTGTGGTTTTCCATTTTAAAAAGTCCCCACATGAAAGTGACCCTAAAAATAAATGGATATATATAAAAAGAACAACATTTAATAAGATTGTAACACATATTTGCTCTAATAGTAACACACATTTGCTCCTCAGTTTGTGTTACAATATGGACAAATGCGTCTTAGTTTAAGAGAAAATGTACTTTTATAAGAATAATTTTTTTTTAATTTAATCACCATCTCTTTAAATCTAGGTATATTGATTCATATATTAACACTCTTTTTTACTATTTTATATGTATTATTATATAAAAAAATAATTCTTTCTATACAAATAAATATAAATTTATGAAAAAACCAATATTTTTTCTAATAGTAACACACTTATATTATGTTAATAACTATTTATTCTATAAAAATAAATGAATACATGCAAAATAACAATATTTTATAAGATTGTAGCACACATTTGCTCTAATAGTAGCACATATTTGCTCTTCAGTTTGTGTTACTACATGGGCAAATATGTGTTACTGTAGAATAAAATATATTTTTCTTAATAAAAATATGTTTATTTTAATTTAATCATCATTCCTTAAAATCTAGATATATCGATTCATGTTAACGTACTTTTTACTATTTTATCTATGTTATTAATAATTATTTCTATACATATAAATATATATTTATGAAAAAGTAATATTTTTCTATAATACACACATTTTGCTCTTACAATGTATGAAAAAATATTATTTCTACACAAACAAGTGAGATATATGTAAAAGAACAACATTTAGTTTGATTGTAGCACAAATTTTGTCTAATCTTAACACACATTTGCCCAAATTGTGACACATATGGGAGCGAAAATCTGGAATTTCAACTTGCACGAATTTTTATGAAAAATGTCTAAATCTGACTCGACCCGATCAAGAATCTGCGAATTTTTATATATGTGCTATGTTTTACAGCGTGAAACGTTTTATATAAGTTATTGTTTTAAATAGATCCTTCAACTATATTTTTGTATAACTACATCTTTTATTTTTTCACACTAGATTAAATAATTCTTTCATCTTTATAAAATCAAACAATTAAATTAACATCATTAATTTGAAAAATTAATTAAATATATGATTTTGTTAAATATAACATCCCAAGTATAAAAATGCTATACGTTACTTTACAGAATTAAGGGTCAGTTAGTAACCTTCTAGTCAGTTAGCTATTAATTAGGCTAGTGGGTTAGTGTGTTAGTTAGCTTACTAACACGGGGAGCAGATCCTCTGCTGCGCGCCCAAACCAGCAAGGAGTGCGCCACGCTACGATGCCATTTTAGTTAAGCAGTTATGCTTTTTTATTTTATATTCCACATGTAATTTCTTTTAATGCTTACTTCCATTATAATTATTTTATTTTTCTTATATTTCTTTTATTATTATTCATATTTTTTACTTATTCAAATGTTTTTTCCAACTCACTCACGTAACTACTCTTCCACCTATTATTAGTATTGTTATTATTATTATTATTCACAATTTTTACTTATTCAAAGAAAAACTTGACTAGCGATTTGTGTTCGCACACAAATGCACTTTCCTACAAGTGTATAGGATCGTGTAGTGGTAAGCTGATCAAGTTATAAAATATCGAATCCACAGGAAGCAATTAGACAATCTAATCCTAAGATGTGTGTGTGAGTTTTATAATGAAATAAACAAAAATAAAATTGCAGGATTTGGTTTCTATCTAACTACAGAATAAAGCAGAAATAAAATAAAGCAAGCTAAGAATCTAAACTAAATGTGTGCTTCGGGTGTATTCCACCCAAAGCAATAAGCCTAACGCATAACTCGTGAATGAAAAGGACTAACTGAGATAACGGGCTTAATTCAAGTTAACATAAATGAACTAAAAATGAGACTAGGGTTACTAAAACTAATTGAGACAAAAGACATAACATGAATAAATTAAACATGGACTAATTAAAATAACAAGCATCATTGAATAAAACATAAATTGATAAAAAAAAAGTTGAGACTAAGGATACTAAAACTAATTGGAACAAAAAACTGCATAAAACTTAATTAAAAATTGAAATCAATATCAAGTAGAATAATCCAAATCTAATCGAAATCCAAAACAAAGAATCTAAATAATAAGCAAACTAAGAACACTGTTTTCTCTCCAAAAATCTCTTAATCTACCGTCTAATCTACTGCCAAAACTGATGCGTGTGTCGAAAAAATAATCGAAACCTAGCGTCCTAACTACTGCCCTAGTGACGTGATCCTTCTCGTGTAAAACCTCTTTCCAATAAAATAATATTTTCCAAAAAAATATGAATAATGATAATAACAATACTAATAATAGGTGGAAGAGTAGTTAATTACGTGAGTGAGTTGGAAAAAACATTTGAATAAGTCAAAAATATGAATAATAATAATAAAGAAAAGGAAAAAACTTTATGAAAATTAAAAAAAATTAAAAAAATCTAAAAAAACGGTAACTACCTATTTTGAGGGAATATGGCTAAAGTACCTATTTTGAGGGAATACGACTAAAGTGTTTAAAATTTTCACCCTCAAATCCTTTTCTTTTAATTTTTTTATAATTATTTTTAATTTTCATAAAGTTTTTTCCTTTTCTTTATTATTATTATTCATATTTTTTACTTATTCAAATGCTTTTTCTAACTCACTCACGTAACTACTCTTCCACCTATTATTAGTATTGTTATTATTATTAATTACATTTTTTACTTATTCAAAAAATAAAATTCCAACTCACGTAATTACTACTACTCCTATTATTATTTTTATATTTTATAAATGTGGGGTTCACTAAAAAATAAAGTAATTATTTATGAGTGAGATAATAAAATAATATTTAAAAAAATGAGAATAAATTTGGAAGGCGGACGAAAATTAAAAGTGAAAATAAATATTTGGGATGGAGGGAGTACATAAAAGAAATTTTAATTTTCTTAAATAGAAGATAAATAAAATATAAGAAAAATAAAATAATTATAATGGAAATAAGAATTAAAAGAAATTACATGTGGAACATAAAATAATAAAAAAAAAAAACTGCTTCACTAAAACGGCAAATTAGCATGGCCTGCACTCCTTGCTGGTTTGGGCGCCCAGCAGAGGATCCGCTCCCTACTAACACGTCTATATATATCTTGTACTATAAGCTCGATTAACGAATCTATGCTTGGACATGTGAGAAGGTGTGCTCATGCCTATCAAGTCTGGTCTATTCTGGAGGAACTTTTTCAATCTCAATCCAGAGCTCGAGCTATGACTCTTCGTTTACAGCTGCAAACATTGAAGAAAGGTGCATCTTCTGTGGATGATTACATACTTCAAATGAGGTCCATTGCTGATGGTCTATTTTTGGCCGGTCACATAATTTCGGATGATGATCTGACTCTTTATGTGCTGAGTGGATTAGGCATCGAATCTGAGTCTGTTGTGGTTAGCCTAACCACCAGGGGTTCTCTTCCTTCTCTTACTGAAGTACACTCTATTCTACAAACACATGAAATGCGACTTCAGCAACACTCTACCTATATGACTATTGGATCATCCTCCACTGGTATATCTCCATCTGCAAATGTGGTATACATGCCTTCTAGAGGATCTTCTTCTGGTTCTGGAAAATCAAAAGGGAAGTATAAGTTTCAAACCAAACCTAAGGTGTATTGTCAGCTTTGCCATAAACTAAATCACATAGCAACAAAGTACTACAAACGGTTTGATACTACATTAATTCAGGGTGTTGAACAATCTTCTCCTTCTCCTGGTCCTATTCAGGCTAATGTTGCTCTTTTACCTTCTGGTTCTGCAAACAACTTTACTAATATTGCTTCCACTAGCAATGCTAATTCTGATGCTAATGTTTCTCAGCATTCTGATTGGTATATGGATAATGGTGCTACCAATCATATTACCTCACAGCTGAGCAACTTACAGATTCAGTCTCCCTATCAAGGTAAGCAATCTCTTATTGTTGGCAATGGTGATGATGTGTCTATTGAAAATGATGGCTCATTTATGCTTCCTAGCTTACAATCTTCTAAGTCAGTTCTTCTTGATAAAGTTTTGCATGTGCCTGACATTACAAAAAATCTGGTTAGCATTTCACTATTTTTGAAGGATAATGTTGTTGTTATTGAATTTTACTCATTGTTAAGGATTTGAAAACACAAAGGGTCCTGCTGACAGGAACACTTAAGCATGGTTTTTACCAGCTGGATATCAGTCACTTAGCAAGGAATAAGATAGCTACAAGGCATAGTTCTGCCTCTTCTGTTGTTGCTAGTTGTAATCTTGTTTCAGATTCTACTACTAATAAGTACAGGTTGTGGCATAAGAGACTTGGTCATCCATGTCATTCATCTCTTACTACTGTTTTGAAGCATTTGAATAATCCTACTTCAGATTGTAGTGATTTAGTTTGTGAACCTTGTATTCTGGGTAAAATGCATCAGAAACATTTTGCTTCTGTTCAACACTCCTCCACAACACCATTTGATGTAATTCACGCTGATTTGTGGGGACCTGCCTCCTTTATTTCTATTGACGGTTTTAAGTATTATCTAGTAATGGTTGATGAGTTCACTAGATTTTCTTGGATATATCCTCTTACTCTTAAGTCTGATGTTGCTACTGTGTTCCCTCAGTTTATTACAATGATTGAAAGACAATTTAATTCACATATCAAGGTTATTCAGTGTGACATGGGCAGTGAGTTTATTGGTCTATCACATCATCTTAAATCACAAGGCACTATTTTCAGGCATTCTTATCCTCAAACGCACCAGCAAAATGGTCTAGTGGAACGAAAACATCAGCATATATATTACTGAGCTTGGTCTTACTATGTTGGCCCTGAGCAAACTTCCTATGACATATTGGTGGAGTGCATTTCATTCTGCCACTCACTTGATTAATATACTTCCCACACCAGTCCTCAAACACTCATCTCCTTATCATCCCCTCTTCCATAAACCTCCTGATTATCATTCTTTAAGGGTATTTTGTAACGCCCCAGTTTTCCAAAATGCAATTTCGTCATTCTAGAAACCCGAGTCATCACTTAGTGACTGAAAATCCATACTATTTTTTTTTCTTTTAAATATGAAACACTTTTAATGACATTAAATAGATAGCGGAAGCATATGTTTTGTTAAAAGAATACATGTACAGCGGAAAGATAATTTTTTTGTTATGAAAGACGCGGTGGCCATTTTGATGAT
Source organism: Prunella vulgaris (assembly GCA_026898435.1). Lineage (NCBI taxonomy): Eukaryota > Viridiplantae > Streptophyta > Magnoliopsida > Lamiales > Lamiaceae > Prunella > Prunella vulgaris. Next base: position 298,099 of record JAPKLY010000413.1, read on the forward strand.
TTACTATGCTAGGATCTTTATAAAAAGTTTGGCACAAAATAGACTACAAAATAACTATCATTCATTATTATCCAGAGATTTTATAAATGTTCTTCACTTTGGCATATTTCTAAAGTCGTAATAAGAGTTATCATCCTTAACTCCTTTTCTTTTGATGCATGATAAAATACCAATACAGGAAACCGTATCACTCTTCCACTGGCACGAACTCCACCTCGTCATATCCTGAAAAGATTTATAAATAGGGGGATGAGATTTGAATTCTCAGTGTGGGCGACCTGTACGCTACTATACAGATTGGTAGTATGCAAACGTATCATTTTGTAAAAACACTTTTCATAGTCATAAAGGCTCATCATTCATCATATAGCCCGTAGGCTCTGTCCACCGTGGCGCCTAGCTACACAAGCCAGACCACTACATATCATTTGAGATACTTTTAATCATATAGCCCTCAGGCTCTGTCCACCGTGGCGCCTAGCTACACAAGCCAGACCACTACATATCATTTGAGATATAGCCCTGAGGCTCTGTCCACCGCGGCGCCTAGCTACACAAGCCAGACCACTACATATCATTTGAGATATAGCCCTGAGGCTCTGTCCACCGCGACGCCTAGCTACACAAGCCAGACCACTACATATCATTTGAGATACTTCGCCCGTAGGCATTTGGGTAATAACCTTGTAATCGGACCCAAAGGTCAAAACATTTTCATTCAAATACACCAATAGTCCATATAATATTCAAGGCAATACAGTAAATGCCACCCACCTTAAACGTTTTCCTTTTGTAAAAACAATCACCGTTCTTTTCACCCAGAAATCCTCGTCACCATTCTCGCACTTACACCTAGCACCATTCGTTGCGTTTCAGTTATTGATGTCTTAGAAATTCTTTTAGATTTTATACACGTTTGTCCGAAAGGGGACTTTTAAGCACTTAAAGTCTTATTCTCTTTATTCTTATCACTTAAGAAAACATATACTCATAAATTCAAACAAGAGAATATAACATTTTAAAATTAGCAAGAAAACTTTATGTACTAGACATAGCAGGAAAACATGATGTTCTAAACATAGCAAGGAAACATAATATCCTAAACTTTGCAAGGAAATATAATATTATAAACTTGAAGAGTATATAGCACATACACCTTAAAATAGATGAGCATGAAGTATTTTAATGTCCTAAACATTAAATAAAAAGAACATATAGCACGCAATTTGCTAAGGTTTTAAACTTGCAATAACTAGTGTCCTAAACCTTTAAATGATAAACATATCATCATAAAATTAGAATAATGAGTTCAAAATCATGCAAACAAAATTTCATACATAGCATTTTAGAACTTCATATCACTATCACATCATGCTCATCAAATATGATCTATTTTAGAAAGAAACAATTTGAAAAGAAATACCTTTTATTTTCTATTCTTAAGTATTTTCTAAACACATTTTAATACAACCAAAAATCACAAAATTAGTATAATGAGATCATAATTAGGTTTATACCACCCAAAATTTGTGGCAATTCATTTTGTAAGTGAAAATTTTAGGTTTTGGATCATGTTTAGAAAGAGGACAATGATTTTCTTAGGTTTCCATAGAAAGTTCCAACATCACGACCTTAACAAAAATAATTTTCGTAAATATTTAGGCTAGTTCAAAAACTTTGAAATAAATCATGGAGATCCCTAAGTTCACGTAGTATTTAATAGTGTATTTTACAAAAGTTGTGCTCGAGCCGATTTTTCTCAAAATTCAAAGAATTCCGAATTTGGGGACTTCTCAAGGCAAACAAGAAAATATAGTCCTTAATCTAAAATCAACACCAAACATCATGCCATTCACTTAAATCATGCATTCAGATAGCATTTATTAACACATAGCCTTCACTAAACATAGAATTTAGACTAGTTTTATCATGGAAAACATTTACATTTTTCTTTTACAAGAAGGTAACACATGAACAACAACATTCAAGTAGGGCAGTTTGCATTTTGGACTACACTCATACAAACTTTGAGCATTTTATAAAAATATCAAAACTCATCCAAAAACTGTGAAATTTTTACAGTAGCTACCTCATCAAGTCTAGGTCACAAATAAAATTTCTTTCATGTAATTTGGTTTAGGAAAATATGAGTTTTAGGCTTGTTTTCAAAACATGGCAGATTGTTCCAGAAATTCCAGAAACTGTGCAACTTTATAAATAATTTTGGTAAAAATATTTAAACACCTCTAAAAATCAAGAAATAAATCATGCAGGTACTAAACCTCATGTAGTATTTTACCATAATTTTTAAAATATTTTTCCATGAACTGATTACTCCCAGAAAATCCATAATTTCGAAATAAGGAGCATTTTGTCACACGTTCGTAGAAAATTCATAACTTATTAACGAAAACTCCAAAAATGCTCAAACTAGATTCAAATGAAATCTAACTTGATCTAGTTTCTAAAAATATAAAGATAATCCAAAATTATTTAACACATGATGTCCGAATCCTGTAAGAAATCCGAGGTCAGTGTATAGAGTGTGTGGTTTGTGTGCATGCTTTCACTTACATTTTCTATTCCATAACTACCATGCCACCAACATTTTAACACCTTCAAAAACATCATCCAAGACTTCATTTATCATGCATTTGAACATTAAAAAGTGACAAAGTCCTAAGGTTTCATTGTATCTAAAAATATGGAACAATAAACACACATAGCTTACATACACATGCAAGAAAACCAAATGTTTTGAGTTGGGGTTTTACAACCTTCGGAGCCTTTTTCTTGTTAATAAAAGAAGCTTTATTTGTCCCTTGACCCTTAAGCTTGTAGGAATGGAGCACCACTTGGAGGAATACTTTGGTTTTGAGCTAAAACAAGGCAATGAAGTAAGTTAGGAGAAGTGGAGAGGAAAAACATTAACTTAAAGAGAGAGGGAGAGATGTTGGCTTCCTCTTTGCAAGGAAATGACTCCAACCTTCAACCTAACTCCATGGATTTCTTGATACTTGAGAATGAAAGCTCTCTTATGGTTAGAAAATGGAGAAGAAATTTCTTCCCCCTTTGAAATGAAGATGGCCGAAAGTTGTAGGAAAATAAAGGAGAGGAGTTTGCTTGATTTTTCTTCTTCTCAAAGTGGGGAAATGAACCAAGACAATTGCATATATAGTGAAATGGAGCATGTGGCCGACCATGAGGGTGCATAAGGAGGTAAGAGAAGTCAAGGTTAGGTAATGAAAGGTGGGGAGTAGGAAAGAAAGCATGGTTCCTTAATTTAGGGGTATGGTACACTTTGACCCAATTTTCTTCAAACTAACAGCTTGGTGTCGGTCATGTGGGTATTTAGGAGGGGAATTTGAGTTCTAACTGTATTTTGGGACGCGATATGGTTTTCGGTGTTGAAATCGGATATTATTCAGTCACGTTTTGGGCTCCGAAAATTAATATTTTGATCGTTTTGGCACACTAAATTTTTATATCTTGTATTTATTAATCAAACATTGTATTTAACTCATTTTACTAATTAAGTCTTGATTAGGAACTGTAATTACTCGCCGGATTGACGATTTTTGAAATTCAGGGTTTTCGGTTCGACATTTGGCGATAAACGTCTAAATTTTTGTTTAATAATTCTTTTACACTTAAAGGCCTTTAAAAGACTATTTAGGACGTTATCTTACTCATTCCATCGATATATTTAAGTCCGATTCGCAGTTACGGTGCTAGGAGTGCTTCCGGTTCCGGTTTTGGACCAACCGTTGAGTAGAAATCAACCTTTTAAAAACATAATGTCCTTAAAGAAATAAAAATCAATAAGTTAAATATATATACATATAACATAATATATAATATATATAATAGAAAATTCTAATTTGGTTTGGGGTATTACATCCTACCCTCCTTAACAGAAATTTCGTCCTCGAAATTTGACTCGTCCTTCTTAGACATTCAGTACATCACGTAGAATTCATCTCCTCAAGAAATTTAATAGATCCTTACTTCTTCAACCTTTCACCTTAAAGTATTGAACGCCTATATTACCCCTATTAGTCAAGTCTTAATTTCCTCATACACGACTAAAACTTATCGTCTCATCCACTATGTCCCTCTTTGCTAACGTCTTCACCGATAACCTCTATTTCTTTCTTCAAAACTCCCTAATCATTCAAAAATATATTTTCTCATAAAAACACTAGGATCCTCAATATATGTATTATACTTATTTCCTCAAATAAAATTCTTATCTCAAGGTGAGTAACAAAATAAAAGTTTGGCCTTATAATCCACCTATTGTCTCAAACCTTATGTGGTAATTCGTTCCTTCGTCAGTCAATCTATCCTATAAGACACTACACCCATTTATCTCCTCATCTATTCTTATCTATCGCGTTGAATCTTAAAACACTTAGATATCTCCAAAAGAAGGTAACTGAGTTCCTATCTTATCTCCATACCTTTTATCATAGTGTACAATTCCCAATTTATCTTCTATCCTAAGTAGGTGAGGGTTGTTTTGTTTTTACCATCCAAATCTACTTCATATTCACTGAACTTGGAATTCACCCTCGAACTTCACCTAAGATTTCCTTCAATGAAAGATGGTTCCCTTTGTTCACTATATAAGCTAAATACATCCTCATATCTCATGGAGAGCTCGTATAAACTCTTATATTCCCATCAAAACTTAATTACACCTAATCCACTAGGCCATCGTACTACATACCACAAAATATTCCTTGATTGTTTAAGGCTTTGCACCCATGAACTTGTCTATGATTCTCTCGTCTTCTTATCCTCAAATAGGCCTAGAATATTCATCATTCATGTTGTTCTTCCTCCATCTTATACCTTAACAAACTTGCCAAACATTGATGAAATACCCAACTGATAAAATATTAAAGATTACTGGTAAGTCTGTCATCCCAAGGACACTATTTGTAAGCTTACATCGCCCTTAAAGGAATTTGAATGTTGTCTCTAGGATGCTACTCCTTTCGTCCTTTGGTTGGGCTTTAAAAGGATTCTTAAACTGGTCGAGCAAGCACCAAATACTTGGTAGTGGATACTTATTCGTGATGGTTTGTTGATCCTTCTTAGGGTAAACTCATAACTTAGTTTAAAGGGTAGATCTTTTCTTATGAGCAGAACTAGGCACCTTCCCCGTGATTTATTAACCCAAATGAATTCCTTGTCCAACAACCTTCATTGCAGTACTAGCTTATTGGCACGACTCTATCTATTAGTCCAAAGTAATCCTTGATCCATTCTTAGGAAAAGGTTAGGATTGTCTCTCGCGATCATCGTTGGATTTAGTGATGTCTTTCCAAGATAACGACTAAATGCCCATGATATTTTCCTTTATATGTGATTCTTGCACCTTGGATGATGGAGGGGATTCATACA
>JAPKLY010000413.1:314423-330918 GCA_026898435.1 Prunella vulgaris
GGCGCCTAGCTACACAAGCCAGACCACTACATATCATTTGAGATATAGCCCTGAGGCTCTGTCCACCGCGGCGCCTAGCTACACAAGCCAGACCACTACATATCATTTGAGATACTTCGCCCGTAGGCATTTGGGTAATAACCTTGTAATCGGACCCAGAGGTCAAAACATTTTCATTCAAATACACCAATAGTCCATATAATATTCAAGGCAATACAGTAAATGCCACCCACCTTAAACGTTTTCCTTTTGTAAAAACAATCACCGTTCTTTTCACCCAGAAATCCTTGTCACCATTCTCGCACTTACACCTAGCACCATTCGTTGCGTTTCAGTTATTGATGTCTTAGAAATTCTTTTAGATTTTATACACGTTTGTCCGAAAGGGGACTTTTAAGCACTTAAAGTCTTATTCTCTTTATTCTTATCACTTAAGAAAACATATACTCATAAATTCAAACAAGAGAATATAACATTTTAAAATTAGCAAGAAAACTTTATGTACTAGACATAGCAGGAAAACATGATGTTCTAAACATAGCAAGGAAACATAATATCCTAAACTTTGCAAGGAAATATAATATTATAAACTTGAAGAGTATATAGCACATACACCTTAAAATAGATGAGCATGAAGTATTTTAATGTCCTAAACATTAAATAAAAAGAACATATAGCACGCAATTTGCTAAGGTTTTAAACTTGCAATAACTAGTGTCCTAAACCTTTAAATGATAAACATATCATCATAAAATTAGAATAATGAGTTCAAAATCATGCAAACAAAATTTCATACATAGCATTTTAGAACTTCATATCACTATCACATCATGCTCATCAAATATGATCTATTTTAGAAAGAAACAATTAGAAAAGAAATACCTTTTATTTTCTATTCTTAAGTATTTTCTAAACACATTTTAATACAACCAAAAATCACAAAATTAGTATAATGAGATCATAATTAGGTTTATACCACCCAAAATTTGTGGCAATTCATTTTGTAAGTGAAAATTTTAGGTTTTGGATCATGTTTAGAAAGAGGACAATGATTTTCTTAGGTTTCCATAGAAAGTTCCAACATCACGACCTTAACAAAAATAATTTTCGTAAATATTTAGGCTAGTTCAAAAACTTTGAAATAAATCATGGAGATCCCTAAGTTCACGTAGTATTTAATAGTGTATTTTACAAAAGTTGTGCTCGAGCCGATTTTTCTCAAAATTCAAAGAATTCCGAATTTGGGGACTTCTCAAGGCAAACAAGAAAATATAGTCCTTAATCTAAAATCAACACCAAACATCATGCCATTCACTTAAATCATGCATTCAGATAGCATTTATTAACACATAGCCTTCACTAAACATAGAATTTAGACTAGTTTTATCATGGAAAACATTTACATTTTTCTTTTACAAGAAGGTAACACATGAACAACAACATTCAAGTAGGGCAGTTTGCATTTTGGACTACACTCATACAAACTTTGAGCATTTTATAAAAATATCAAAACTCATCCAAAAACTGTGAAATTTTTACAGTAGCTACCTCATCAAGTCTAGGTCACAAATAAAATTTCTTTCATGTAATTTGGTTTAGGAAAATATGAGTTTTAGGCTTGTTTTCAAAACATGGCAGATTGTTCCAGAAATTCCAGAAACTGTGCAACTTTATAAATAATTTTGGTAAAAATATTTAAACACCTCTAAAAATCAAGAAATAAATCATGCAGGTACTAAACCTCATGTAGTATTTTACCATAATTTTTAAAATATTTTTCCATGAACTGATTACTCCCAGAAAATCCATAATTTCGAAATAAGGAGCATTTTGTCACACGTTCGTAGAAAATTCATAACTTATTAACGAAAACTCCAAAAATGCTCAAACTAGATTCAAATGAAATCTAACTTGATCTAGTTTCTAAACATATAAAGATAATCCAAAATTATTTAACACATGATGTCCGAATCCTGTAAGAAATCCGAGGTCAGTGTATAGAGTGTGTGGTTTGTGTGCATGCTTTCACTTACATTTTCTATTCCATAACTACCATGCCACCAACATTTTAACACCTTCAAAAACATCATCCAAGACTTCATTTATCATGCATTTGAACATTAAAAAGTGACAAAGTCCTAAGGTTTCATTGTATCTAAAAATATGGAACAATAAACACACATAGCTTACATACACATGCAAGAAAACCAAATGTTTTGAGTTGGGGTTTTACAACCTTTGGAGCCTTTTTCTTGTTAATAAAAGAAGCTTTATTTGTCCCTTGACCCTTAAGCTTGTAGGAATGGAGCACCACTTGGAGGAATACTTTGGTTTTGAGCTAAAACAAGGCAATGAAGTAAGTTAGGAGAAGTGGAGAGGAAAAACATTAACTTAAAGAGAGAGGGAGAGATGTTGGCTTCCTCTTTGCAAGGAAATGACTCCAACCTTCAACCTAACTCCATGGATTTCTTGATACTTGAGAATGAAAGCTCTCTTATGGTTAGAAAATGGAGAAGAAATTTCTTCCCCCTTTGAAATGAAGATGGCCGAAAGTTGTAGGAAAATAAAGGAGAGGAGTTTGCTTGATTTTTCTTCTTGGGTTTCTTTGCTCAAAGTGGGGAAATGAACCAAGACAATTGCATATATAGTGAAATGGAGCATGTGGCCGACCATGAGGGTGCATAAGGAGGTAAGAGAAGTCAAGGTTAGGTAATGAAAGGTGGGGAGTAGGAAAGAAAGCATGGTTCCTTAATTTAGGGGTATGGTACACTTTGACCCAATTTTCTTCAAACTAACAGCTTGGTGTCGGTCATGTGGGTATTTAGGAGGGGAATTTGAGTTCTAACTGTATTTTGGGACGCGATATGGTTTTCGGTGTTGAAATCGAATATTATTCGGTCACGTTTTGGGCTCCGAAAATTAATATTTTGATCGTTTTGGCACACTAAATTTTTATATCTTGTATTTATTAATCAAACATTGTATTTAACTCATTTTACTAATTAAGTCTTGATTAGGAACTGTAATTACTCGCCGGATTGACGATTTTTGAAATTCAGGGTTTTCGGTTCGACATTTGGCGATAAACGTCTAAATTTTTGTTTAATAATTCTTTTACACTTAAAGGCCTTTAAAAGACTATTTAGGACGTTATCTTACTCATTCCATCGATATATTTAAGTCCGATTCGCAGTTACGGTGCTAGGAGTGCTTCCGGTTCCGGTTTTGGACCAACCGTTGAGTAGAAATCAACCTTTTAAAAACATAATGTCCTTAAAGAAATAAAAATCAATAAGTTAAATATATATACATATAACATAATATATAATATATATAATAGAAAATTCTAATTTGGTTCGGGGTATTACATATTTAGGTATGCTTGCTATCCCTTCTTCCGGCCTTATAATTCCTTAAAGCTACAATTCAGATCATCCAAGTGTGTTTTTCTGGGGTATAGCCCTATTCACAAAGGATACAGATGCCTTCATCCTTTAGGTAGAATTTACACCTCAAACACAGCTGAATTCAATGAACTTGAATTTCATTTTCCTGAATTCAATTCCACATCTGTTCCAATTCCTCACACATCTCATCCACTCAAGCTGAGATTCCTCAGTCCTCTAGTCATCATACCATTGCTAGTCTTTCTTACAACTCTCATCATTATTTTCCATCTACCAATTCCCCACTCCACACATCAGATTACTCTCCAAATGAGCTACATCAGATTCATTGTTCTCATAATTCTATTCTTTCTCCTGAATCCACTACATCTATTCTACCACATACTGTACCTTCTTTGAATAATCATCCTATGACTACTAGGTCCAAATCTGCTGCTCTTCATTCTCCTAGGGCTCTCACTTCTTCTCTTCCCATCCTTGAACCAGAAACAATTTCTCAAGCCTTGGGAATTTTTGAGTGGGGGAGTGCAATGCAATCTAAGTATGATGCCCTTATACAGAACAATACATGGTCACTTGTTCCCAGAACGTCTGATATGAACTTAATTTCTACAAAATGGATCTTCAGGGTTAAGTATGCCAAAGATGGTGCTGTTGAAAGGTACAAAGCCCGGCTTGTAGCCAGAGGTTTCCAACAAAATGCTGGAATTGATTTCTTTCATACATACAACCCTGTAGTTAATTCAGTTACTTTGAGAATTGTTTTCAGTCTGATTGTTTCTTTTCATTTGGATATACAACATGTTGACATCAACAATGCCTTCCTTAATGGTGATCTACATGAGACAATTTCATTTCACAACCTGAGGGCTTTGAGGATCCAACAAAACCTCACCATGTTTGCAAACTCATCTAGTCTTTGTATGGCCTTAAACAGGCACCCAAAGCCTGGTATGACACACTCAAACTCTTCTTAGTCAGCCTGGGGTTTGTTCATTCAGTCACTGATCATTGCATTTTTCACTTGAGAAGACAGAACACAATTCTACTCGAGATAGAATATTGGTGTATCAGTTAGATAGTTTAATCCCCATAGGTTATACGTACTAAGATTTCCAATCAGACATAGACTCTAGAAAGTCTAACTAGGGTAATGTGTTCTGTCTAGGAGGTGCAGTCGTGACATGGAGAAGCATTAAGCATAAATACATCGCTGATTCTACCGTAGAAGCCGAGTATGTAGCCGCTTGTGAAGCGGCAAAAGAGACAGTTTGGCTTAAGAACCCTTAGTGGACTTGGATGTAGTTTCGGATTTGCCCGGCACCATAACTATCTATTGTGACAATGCCGAAGCAGTTGCAAATTCAAGGGAACTAAGAGCCCACAAGGCCAGCAAACACATTGAAAGAAAGTACCATCTTTTACAAAAAATCATAAAGAGATTAGACATTGAGGTGGAAAAGATCGCATCGGAAGACAACCTAGCTAATCCTTTAACAAAGGGTCTGCCTCTATCAACATTCGAGATACATGTGGGAGGAATGTGGGTCAAGTGTGTTGCCAATCTGCTGTGAGTATAAGTGGGAGAAATTATTAGGACATGTGTAGCAAATGGATATGTTGTAGTATACTTAAAAGCAGACTTTGAGTATAAGTGGGAGATTGATAGTGTTATACTGGCAAGTATGCTTTTATTTTGTACAACTAAACTGAATCTTGAGCTTTATCTGAAATAATCTTTTATCACTATGCTTTAGATAATATGAATGTTATTTATGTATTGTAATACATTCAAATATAATAGTACAAGTTACACTGTAGATAAATGTGATGATCCCCAGATAACTCACCGCAAGATCACATTATCAGTGTATTGTAACAAGTACTAACTTCACAACCTAGATGAAATTTGAACACCCCATTGGTAAATAGTTGATGTGTAGATCCCAGATTGGCTTATCTTGACCAAGGGATTATACTAGTGCATGATGATGCATTGAAGAGGACCTACAGAGAGGTAATTCTTCCATATTGACTTGTGGGATGAAGAATTAGACCTCAGCAATTGTTCATTTCTAAACCTATGTCCCTTAAATAGGATTGTGTGTAATCGGTGTGTGACACTTTGATTTGTTATGGGTAGAGAGTCAATGAGACTCAATACTTTACATTTTGGGCGACACCATTGGGAACATGACAATTGATAAGATATAATACAGAGGAACATGTGCTTGGAGAGTCTTGCATGATTAGTCCCCTTGGTGGCTCTAAATCTTCGTCATACTAAATCTTGCAAGTGGAATTTATTTTCTGTATGATGATAAAGTAGATTTGTCCTTACTCCAAGGTTAAGATGTTAAGTTAATTAACGCATCAAGTGACTTGATTAATTAACAGAAAAGAGAATATTAAACACGGAAAATAATGACCGGGAGCCATATGATTGTAATATGCATTAAGATGGATAGTGCAACATTAATCCTATAGTGGAGTGAGATTAATGTTAATGAGTTGAATGACATTGGACTCAATGTTAGAATTCAAGGCCCATTGGGAGATCCAATCTTAATTCTCCTAAAGGCCTCTTGACTTGTTCTATTATTTTGCAAATAAACAAAATCCAAACCCTCAAGAGGAAGGGATCGTGTAGTATGAGCACGTATAGGGACAAGTAGTATCGAACCCACAGGAGGTAAAACTAGGAGCGAATGCTTGTTTATTATTTGAAATAAAAAACAAATAGAATCCTAACTATGAATTAAAAATGTAAAGGGTGGTTTGTTCCTATGATATATTACTCATGCAAATCAAATAGAATTAAAAAGTAAACTAAGTACGAAATTAAACTTAAGAACCAATTAATTAACTTCCAAGGTTAAAAGTGCAAGGATTGAGATTATGCTCTAAATATGATCCTTAGGATAATTTTCTCCTTATTAGTCTAGACCAAGATATAAAAAATGTTCATATAGAAGGATCAAGAGCCATCGCTTAATTAAGTCTAATACTCATAGACAAGTAATTAAACTATGTTGTCTATCATCGACGAGTCGGGATAAGTGCATTTAGAGCCCTCATTCCCGTCTTCAAGACAAATTAATACCCTAGGGTGCTGAATAATTTAATTCTTTCCTGCAAGGGTACTTAAACTATCCTATTCGGCTCTCACCGATTATTACTACGGTGTTTTATGCAGTCATCCTCAACTAATTGACACAACTGGTCCAAACATTAGCCCAATTAACAAGACTCACAATTTAGAAATCATATAATTAAATTAATTAAACACGTACACCTAATGGTCTTAAGCATGCACGTATTCAAATTAATTAAACCAAAACTCCTAAATGTTATCTCAAATTATAAAGCACTACATAAAATGAGTCTCCAATGAACAAGAAATCAGCCTAATCCTAGCAGTGGTTCTTTATCCTAAATCACATATTTGAACATAAATTAATTAGAATATAATGATAATAAAATAAACAAATGAGACAAGGATTACTAAAATCATAAATAAAAAAATAAAAAGTAAAAATTAAAAATTGCAAAAGTAAAATCCTAATTTACTGTTAAAAATAACAAAAGTGGAAAAACAAAGATAAACCCTAGTCTAAAACTCTGCTAATCTAGAAAAAGAACTCAAGCCTTATAATTCACAAATGGGCCAATACTTTTTAAAACAAATTGGGCTTTGACAAATAAGGTAAAAATTGGGCCCAAATACTCTTCTTCCCAAATTACCATATATAGTCGAATGGAGTGGCGGTTCTGGCGGACTGAGGCGACAACAGTGGTGGTTTCTTCTTCGTGGCTGTGCATTGATTGAAATGTTGCAGGCGGTTAGAGTAGGGGTGGGCGTTCGGTCGGTTAGGTCGATTTTGAACTATTTTTTAACCGAACTGAATTTTATAATCCAAAAAATCTAAAATGACATATATTATGACAAAATTATAAAAAGATAAAATGACATATATTTTGAAATGGAGGGAGTATTATATAATATATATAATATTTCAGTTATTTTGGTTTTTTGATTTTTACGGATTCATAATCGAATCGAACCGAAAAATTTTTGATTATTGAAATTTTTAACAGAACTGAAATTTTTAACCGAATTAACCAAACCAAATTTTGGTTCAATTCGAAAATTTGATTTTTTGATTTTTTGCCCACCCCTAGGTTAGAGCATCCACAATGGTGCCGTCCAAGACCCATTTAATTATTAGATGGATGATTGAATGCATCCAAACCACTTTGGTCTTTTGTTTAGATAGGAGAGAGAAAGAATTCATCCAAAAGTTTGGATAGGAGAGAGAAAAAGTTTTGTCAGTTTTTTAATTGTTTTACACACACACACACATATATATATATATATATATATATTTTAGTAATTAAATAATATCAAATAGTATTTTAATAAATGTTTAATATAATATTTTACACACACACACATATATATATATTAATAATTAAATCTTCTAAATGTTTAATATAATATTTTACTTGAATTTTTTAATTATCAAATAACTTATACTTAATTACTATATTTATTTTAATATTATTGATTAATAATATCAATATTCATGATAGATTTAATTATATAAAGTAAAATACATAAATAAGATGAAATGTGTTAATAGTAGGACCCACAAATATAATATAAATGGATTATGGATGGATGAATGAATGTGAGTGTGCATTTAAAAAGGTAGGTGTTTAAAAAAAGAAGATGTGGAGATGATGTGGAGGAGAGAGAGTGGTTGGATGGATGAAATTTCATCCAACCGTTGTGGATGCTCTTAGTGACATGTGGAAATGTGCAGTGTGTTGGTACTTGGCAGTGGGTGAAATTCGCTTGGGGCCCATAACATGAGTTCATAATCTACTCTTTAATTTTCTCAAACGATATTTTTGCTCCAATTATTTCAATTTACCTATAAAAATAGCAAACAATACCCATCTTGATAATTAAGTTCAAATTAATTAAATTAGGCATAAAAATCAAGAGTGTAAATGGCGCTTGGCGGTCGTGGGGCGGTCGAGTGTGGCCAAGCGCCAAGGAGGCCTAGGCGGGGCCAAGAATTATTATTATTTTTTTTTTTAAATTTTTTTCTAACATAGATTAATAAAAATGTATATTATACAATAAATAATAAATTTAAAACATAATTAATACCCAAATGCATTTTTCACAAAACACAACATGTCAATAAAATGCAAAAAACTATCCCAAAATGACATTGTTCAACTACTAAATAAAATACTAAAATAACAAATATCGTACGTATATATTAATAAGTAGTTTAACTAAGAGGAATATCTAAAGACACTTGTTGCTCAACTCCACGTACACACTCTTCATCATCAGATTCAAACTCCACATCAACATTTATTTCATCATCATCAGATGAGAAATCATCCTCATCAAGCTCTCTAAGTCGAATAGTCATACCCGAGGTTGAGCCAATGTCTCACTCAACAACACCATCATCAACCAATCCACCTCCAACAATCCATTTTTGAGCATAACTTGCATCATCTTTTGCTAATAAAACTTCCACATCTTTCTCTTTTAACTTCTTACGCTTGTTCATCAATTTTGCATTAAAATTGACATACACAAGATTGTTTAATCGTTCGGCTAGAAACTTGTTTCTTTTCTTCGTGTTTATCTAAAAAAATTATAAATATAAAGCAATTATAGAATTATAATTACTAATTAATATTGCTTAATAATTAATAATATGGAAGTACATATTTACAAAAATTACTAACCCCTTCAAATGCACTCCAATTTACTTTATTTAAATAATCAAATCACATTTGACATTTGTACACTTTCTTAGTTTTCGCCAAACCACTGCCTAGGCCGCCGATTTCCGCCAAATCCTTGTGGCGGCCAAGACCACCTAGGCGGGGCCTAACCCCCAAAATGATTTTTTCCAAGGATTTGCCTTAGTCCTCGGCCGCTGGGTGCGGTCAAGGGCCTAGGCGGGGCCATTTGCATCCTTGATAAAAATACAAGAAATCCTATCAAATTTAGTAATTTAAACACACGAATTTCGAGTAATTTTTACACCAATCACCTCTCAACTAGCCCAATTGAATGTCCAACAATGAACAATGTGTTTAAAATAAAAGAAATAATTTTGTGCCTAAATTTATTATTATTTTTGAAAAATTATGAATTTAAATTCATGAGAGATTTTATGAAAAATATATATGTATTTTGAATACAAGAATATCTAATATAAATCAAGAACTCACTGAATTAATACACAATGTAAATTAAAAAAAAATTATAAATAAAATAATGAGGATTATTTTGTGAAAAAATTAATATTGGTAATTGGAACATTTGATATTCAAAATTTTCCAAGTGAGGAAATAAGCTTTTACCATATATAATTTTTTGCCCACAAATTAAACCTAGAATCCTTATTATAAATATGAAATTTGAGAGCCCATAATATTACTAAATCAAGGTTAGATTTTTCGGCCACTATATTATTGTAGGGCAATAAAATATTTTTCTTTTCCTTGTGTTATAATTGTTCATGTGGCCTTCTAACGAGTGTACGAGCAAGGGCAAGGGATACTTGAGAAGACTTATTGGGTTGATCAAGTTGATCGTGAGCACCGGAAGCATGCATCTCAAGATTTTATCGTCAAGGGGTATAATTCACTTAAACCCCTTAGTTCCGCATGCGTAGAGATTTATGTGATTTTATATGTTCATATATCTTACATGCAAACCTTGTTGTTGGGTGTTCAACTATTTGATTTAATTGTGTTTAAATTATGATATTAGTTGTGTACTTAAATTTATATTTAGTGTATAACCCAAATAGATCCGGGCATCCGCATATTCCCCAACAGATTGTCATCATTAAAATGATCGCCCTCGTTAATTTTTTGAAACTTGTTTTACATATTTTTCAAAAAAGCAAACGCAAAAATAACCTACTTTTTGATAACTTTTTTTCCGAAGATATGTAAAATGTTTGAAAAAAGAATTCGGAAAAAGAGATATATATCACTGAATATTTTTTAAATGATATATAGTTTTTGAAAAATAATTTCAAATTTTCTAGTTTTCCTAAAATTAGTTCCGAAAATTGAAAATGAAAAGAAAAATTGGTTATAAAGAAAAAAAAAACTATATCCACTAATTCATTAACCATAATGGGATTGGAGAAAAAAACGATTGAAATCGGGATGAGGAGGGTTTGATATGAAAAGAGTGGGAGGTGAGCGGAGTGGAAGAAAATAGAAAGAGGAAAGGTGGGTGCAAGACTGGAAAGGAAAAGAGAGGTGAGAAAATTAGAGTTTTTATAAAAGGATATAAATATTTATGAAGAAAGGTCGTCATTCTTTTTTTTTTTCAATCCAGAACTTAAAAATGATGTAAATGAGCCGAACTAGGCTGAATATTGTCAAACTCGAGTTCGGCTCAAACTCTAATTGTTGAGCTCGAGCTCGGCTCGTATGTAAAATTTTAAATTCATTAATAGCTTGAGTTTGGCTCAAAGAAAGGTTATTTATAAATTAATCAAATATAGTTCGAGCTTAAGTCTAAAAAGTTCAGTTCGAAAAGCTTGGCTCAATAAGCTCATGAAAAATTTAAAAATAACATAAAATTATTAGCGAGCCCGTTCGCAAACCTCATAAAGGAGCCCGTTCGCAAGCATTCAAGCTGAATATCACTAGGCTTGAACTAGAAATGATAAAATAATTGAGCTCAAATTCGGGATTGACCTCGACTCGAAAAATTTGACAAACGAATTCAAATAAGTATTTTTTGAGTCAAGACCCAAATAGTTGCGAATGGCTTGACTCATTTACATAGAATTAATTGTAAATTGGTCATACTTATAATACACTATTTGTAAAAAAAAAATATATAAAAAACTTCATGTTACAAAATACCCTAATGTGGATCCCACCCACTGAAAAATCATAACAGCCCCATAGTTGTGGCAGTTTTTACTGCCTTTTATTTTAATTTTTTTAAATTTTAAATTTGACTTTAATTTTATATTTTTTATTACTTTATTCTTTTTCACATAATATATATTTAAATTTATCTATTTATTTATTTATTATTTATTATTTATATTTTTATTATTTTCCGATCTTAATTTTTTCATTCTACTACTAATATGCATATATGCAGTTTTTAAATTCTGCATATATGTAATTTTTCTGCGTATATGGAGTCTTTTAATTTTCCATAACACTAATATATTTGTGCATATTATTGAAATTTTTTTGTATAAGGAATAAAAATTTGCATATAACACAAAATTTATAAATACCAAATGATTAATTTTGTATACAATATCATTCACAATCTGAAAATCAACAAAAAATGAAAAAAAAATCCAACAATATTATTCAACAAAAAATTCAACAATACCATTCATAATCAGTAAAAATAAAAAAAGAATTAATAAAAAGTCAAAAATCAAACCTAGAATTCAAAATTAAATCAACGAAGAGGTGAGGTTACGGGCGGCAGCAGTGGGAGGGGTAGCGCGGCGGGCGTGAGGCAGGCACCGCACTTGGTGCACGTCTGGTGACTGGTGGTCATGGAGCGGCAGTCAAACCATAGATCGATGGTAGTGGTGTGCGTCCTATGGTGAAAGGAGGGATCAAACTTTGGATCTTGAACATATGGTGAAGGGAGGGGTGGGAGCAGCACCAAAAGATACGGCGGCCATGGCCTAGGGCGGTGACGACCATAGAAACGAAAGACGCAACAACCATGGAAATAGGAGATGCAATGACCATTGAAATAGAAGACACGACGGCCATGAGTGCATTATTCTTATGTGTGTGCTACAAACACATATGAGTGCATATAACCCGGGCCAAGGTTATATCCGTCAGCCCTTTTAATATTATTTCCATTCAATCCAAATTTCTATCCATTAGTACAGTCTTGAGGTTTATTTAAATTATTAGTACATAACACCAGACGCTAGTCGCTAGTCGCTAGTCGGTCGGATCACTATTAGTACATAACACCTAAACGGTAATAAAACAAATAATTTAATAAATTAGTAATATATTATGCATAAATTAATTTATTTTAATTGTCTATTTTGTAAGATTTCATGCAATTATTTATACAAAATTAAATTTATTGAGCTTAATTATAAAATTATTATTTCTATTGATATTTTATTAAAAAAATTAGTTTGGGCTCATGAATTAAATTGATGAATTATTTGGGTTCAATAATAATTTTGTTACTCATTGAATTAATTAGAAGCACAATTTTGGAGGTTTAAAATCAAATTATTTTTAATTTATAGGGCTTGAATTTTTGGATTTTACGATTCAGCAATTAAAAAAAAACTCAGCGCCTAGTCGGCGACTTGGCGCCTAGACCCGACTAGTCGGCGTCTAGACGCCGACTAAAGGCCCAGACGTTTTTTTTTTGCCGATTTGAGGTATAACGGGTCGGCCAAGGGCCGACTAGCGACTAGTCGGTCGACTTGGCCAACTTTTAGAACACTGCATAACACGCGTACTACGCTGGAGGTGAATTAATATTTTTTTTTAAAAATTTAATGTATATTTTATAGTAAATTTTTTAGTTAACTTTTCGTTTTTGCTATATATTTAAAATTATATGATGTTTGTATTGTTTTAATGTTTTAACGGTAGTTTGTACAATTAATAAAAAAATGACATTCAATTCTTGTTACCGCGCAAAATATTGTCTTCAAGTTGTGTTTCAAATCATCAAAAGACATAAACTGAAACTTTTTTTTTTTTTTTATGTGAATTGCAAAACACATTTTCACATCAGTGTGATGGTGAAATATTAGTTTATACTGGTGTGGTGTAGGCCATATTGGTCCATCTGATTTCTCAACTCCAAAGTTATAGAGTTCATATGATGTATTTTAGTCCTCTACATAGAAAATATAATATGCATTAACTTGTGTGTTTGATCATATTTGATGAAATAATAAAAAAATATACACTAAAGTGGTTAACTATGTGAAGAAAACTTACTTGTTCGGCTGATATTATTATTTCCAAGAAATATTTTTTTTGGTTCCCATCTTTTGAGAGGACTATCCAAAACCGTGCTACATTCACCTTCACTTTCCAGTTTTTTGTTTGGATTAATATCATGTAACAAAGAAAAGTTCGATGGCATTACATTATGCGTAAGAAAAAATTGAGGATGGATTCCAACTATTGTAGAATATAAGTGAAATTTTTATTTATAGGTGTATTGAATTTGCAGGTAAATAATGTTGATAATGCTTTTTTTTCTTTCAGCAGTTTTTTTTTTTTTTTATGTGGAGACCCCATAACTCACAACCTTATAATCGTAAATAATTTTGGTATAAAATTCTGCTTCATCCAATTATTTTTGTTGTTGTTCAGTTAATAATAAAAAATTTATAATTTTAAAATAATATTAAAATCTTGATTTATCCAAATTTTGTTCAGTTTCAATTTGCAATTAGTTCAATGTTCACGATTTGAAACCACAAATTTAACAACCAGTAATAACTATTGTTTTAAAATTACTGTAATTTTGAAAATTCAATATTTTGGTTTTATTTTTCACTTAGTTAATTCAACACAATTCTAAATGTTACTCTATTAATTAATTTTATCATTATTCTTAATTTTAATATTGTGCAGTTATGTTGAAAAAGGCATATTCAATATTTTTTTTTGTTTATATGGAGACTCAATAACCCACAAATTTAGCAACCATAAGTAATTTTAATTTTTAAAAAAATTACAATTTTGACATATTATTAAATTTCATTTTATCGAAATATTTTATTTTATTTCTTTTGTAAAATAGACGATGTCAAGATATTTTAATTTAATTAATTGAATAATTTTTTATGTTAATGTTATATTTTAGGATAATTAGAAACATAAATGTAAATAATTTTAGGTAAATTCAAAATATAATTTTTTTGGTACATTCATAAATAATTTTTTTAATATTATTGCTATTTTTAGGTAAATTTGAAATAATTTGTTTTAAAAAAATTATAATATTGACATATTTTTAAGATGATACTTTTTTTAATTTTGACATATTCAAATTTTTTCTTATGTTTCTAATTTAATATTAACAGTTTTAAAATTAAACTTGTATAATTGATACAATTTGAAAATTTGAAAATAAAGAATTGTTAGGATAATAAAAAATATAACCGTAAATAATTTTACGTAAATTCTTAAACAATTTTTTAATGTAAATTCGTAAAAAATATTTTTTTATGTTATTTCTATATTTTAGGTAAATTCGTAAACAATTATGTTTAAAAGAATTATAATTTTGACATAATTTTAAAATTATAAATTTAATTTTGAAATATTCAAATATTTTATTTTGGCTTAAATTTAATATGAATGATTTTAACTTTTTGTTAGGATAATTACAAAATGTAACCGTAAATAATTTTATGTAAATTCATAACAACATTTTTAGGTAAATTTGTAAATAATATTTTTTGTATTATTGCTATATTTTAGGTAAGTTCTTAAATAAATTTGGTTTAAAAAATTATAATTTTGATATATTTTTAAAATTTTAATTTTAATTTTGAGAAATTAAAATATTTTGTTTAGGTATGTCACTATTCATGTACTTTCCTCACTTGCTCATATATGTAGTCTATATACTTTTTCGATGAAAAATTTCGGCAGGTCGAGAGAGTACTTTTGAGTATGAGTCCACATTTTGGAATTTTTTTTCAGAACTTTAGTTGTCGTTGTTCCATTTTCTGTCCGTTATTTTTTCCGGCGAGACGCAACAGTGCTTTAGTGTAATTTTATAATACTTATGTTGTCGTTTTCCCTTTTCCAGGTGTTATTTTTTCCAACGAGATGCGACAATATTTAAGTATAATTTTACAATACTTTAGTATAATTTTATAATACTTATGTTGTCATTGTTCCCTTTTCAGTTATTATTTTTTCCGGCAAAACGCGACAATATTTTAGTGTAATTTTACATTACTTATGTATTAATGACGATATCTCAAGCAATTCTCTCTTGATGAGCATTATCAAAACAAGCCAAAGTTGTCGACATTACATAACAAAACTAAAATATTTCATGAGATCAAACACTAGTGTACCTTGACAAACCAAAGTGATTAGGGTCATAATTGCATGTTTTTGCTTCCATTTCTCTATGGTTTTTATGTGCTTATGTTCATATTTGATCCTAAAATGTTATACTTTGTGCATTTAACCCTTTTTTACTAGAAAGTTGTGTTTTGTAGTGAAAACGAGCAAAATCGGCAAGAGACGAGCAAGTTCGTAAAATTCCAGAAATTGTGAGTTGATCCAATGGAGGCAAATGATATACCATGTCGAAAAGTTTGAAGAGAGGGTCGCAACAGAAAAAGAATCGAGTCAAGCGGAGCTCTAGAACTCAAGATATGAAGGAAACGAGGAAGTCGAGGATCGAGCGAACGAAACCAAACCGGGTTTGTGCGCCACCAAGCCGGGCTCGTGCGACGACTAGGCCTGGTTCGTGCTGAAATTCTCTGGTTCGTTCACTGAGCACCGCATGAATGCTGGAGCACGAATTGATTCGTGCGACCATTAATGTGGATTCGTGCGAAGGCTCGGCTGGGCACATTTTCGAGGGCTGTTTCGTCTTTTCGCGCGTTTAATGAAGGGAATTTTGGACTAAACGTTGTGGGCACTATAAATACTCCGTGGATCAGATTCTCAAGGATGGAAGTCATAATCTAGTTCATAATTCTTAGATTAGAGAGAGAGAAGGGTAGTTACTAGGTGGGTTACTTAGATTTCTTCGATTATTTTCGATCTACCGTATGGACCGTCGATCCGATTGTTCCTGCATTCTCTCCACATCAAGAGCTACATTTTGACCTTTTTTTTTTTTGTAATTTCTATGGCCGGATTGCTAGATAGCTTTTAGAGGTAATTTGTATCTTTCCAATTTTTATTGTACTAGGTAATACTTCTACATTCCTTTACATTTCTTGCATGATGATGATTGTTACTAGCTTAATTGTTCTTATGTTTACCAAATTAGCCATGGGCTAATTCCTTTA